>JAOTQR010094213.1:2033-21995 GCA_025774065.1 Solanum ossicruentum | reverse complement strand
TGTCTAGGCCCTAGGCTTGGGTCATGACACTTGGAATTTATCACCCCAAATAAAATTTTCCTCTTTCTTCGAGAGATTGGTCAAAGGGGAGGCAATAATGGGGAAGCCTCTCACGAACCTCCTATAGTATGCCGCTAAGCCTAGGAAGCTTCTTACTTTGGTTGGACTTTTAGGAGGTTTCCATTCAGTAATTGCTTGGATTTTTCTAGTATCCACCTTCACACCTTCGGTTGACACGGCGTGCTCCAAAAAGGTCACTTCATTTAGACAAAATTCACACTTGGAAAGTTTTGCATAAAGTTCTTTCTCTTTCAAATTTTGCAAAACAATTCGAAGGTGCTTATCATGATCTTCACTACCCTTGGAATAAACTAAAATATCATCTATAGAAAGTACCAAAAATTGATCTAGATATGGCTTGAATATTCTATTCATTAGATCCATGAGTATTGCGGGAGCATTAATCAATCCGAATGACATCAACAAAAATTCATAATCACCATAACAAGTTGTAAAAGTAGTTTTAGGAATATCTTTCTCTCCAATACGCAGTTAATGATATCCAGACTTCAAATCAAACTCTGAGAATAAATTAGCAACTCTCAACTGATCACATAAATCATTAATACTTGGCAATGGTTATCTATTTTTGACTGTTACTTTATTGAGTTATCTGTAGTCAATACACCATCTACGAGTTTCATCTTCTTCTTTACAAATAAAACAGGGGTGAGCAGTCAATATACAATCTAAGAGTTTCATCCTTCTTCTTTACCAAAAAAAAATAGGGGCGACCCAAGGAGAACTAGGATGGATAAAACCTTTTTCTAGAAGTCTTGCAACTGAGTTTTTAACTCTTTTAGTTCTACTAGAGTTAGCCTATAAGGAGTAATGGAAAAAGGAGTAGATCAGGGAATAAGCTCGATTGGAAGTTCTACTTTCCTTTCTAGGGTTAACCCAGGAAGATTTTCTGGGAAGACACTTGGAAAATTGCACATAGTAGGTATATCGTTAGGACTAGAGCTCTCAAAGTATGTATCAACTATGTGAGCAAGTTACACATCACAAACTTGCTGAATCATCTTTTTTATCAAAGCCACAGAAATAATACTAGACGTTAACAATCTTTCATCTTATACAATGATATGAGAAAATGCAGGGTACTTAAAAGTCACATGCTTTGATCTACAATCCACTACTGCAGGATATATATAAAGCCAATCCATCCCAATAATAATATCAAAATCTTTGAAGGGCATCTCAATCAAATCAGCTGGGAAAACTAAGTCTTCGATCATGAAGGGAAAAGCTCAGTAAATTCTATTACAAATAACTCGGTAGCCTAAGGGACTTTCAACTAGCATATCAAGCCTAATAGATTTCACATTTTTAGGAAGAAAGAGTGATGAAAAAAATAAGAATATGTAGAACTACGATAAATAAATGTAAACAAACGTAAGCCAAATAAATGAAATTTACCAACAACCATGTCTTGGCCAACTTGATTATCCCATTGTTTCATAGCATAAGCTCTTGTCGTAGCCCTTGGTCTACTAGGTTGATTTGCACCCCTTGCTCCTACTGTTTGGATGTTTTTTGGTGTTACATGCTATTGGTTTGAGGAGTAGTAGTAGAAGGCTTATGAACCGAGCCTTCAATCTGCAAGAAAGAACCTGTTTAGGACACTCCGTCACTTTATGATCAAAGTTGCCCAAATTAAAACACACACCAAAAGCTTTCCTGCAAACACCATAATGATTCTTCCCACATTGTTCACACACCAGAACACGAGTCCTGCCTTGGCTATTATTTTTAGTGCTACTTGTAGAATACTTTGATCTGCTTTGCTTTGATTGAGATGACCTATTAATACCACTAGCCTTAAAATCATTAAACCTTTTCCTTTTTTATGGACCTCTAAAATCTGATCTAGGTTTCTGGAGTTTATTTTCAGGTTTACTAGCTTCTTCTTTATCAATTCTTTCCTTGGTAAGAGTAGCAGAATCTAATTTACAAAAGTTCTCATGTTGCACGATTGCCATATTCTTTATGATAAAATCATTTAAGTCATCTTCAAATCTCCTGCGCTTCTCTTTCTCCTCTTTAATAATATATCCAACATAACGAGAAAGACTGAGGAATTTTATTGATATTCAGCAATAGACATGCCCCGCTGCCTCAAAGTTAAAAACTTTTTTTTCTTAGCATCACAGTAAGCAGGTGGAACATACTTCATACGAAACTCCTTAATAAAATCATTCCAAGTAAGAACTAGAGGTTTTACCTTGGCATTTGGAACACTTACCCACTAATCATAAGCATCCTTTTGTAATAGTGAGACAACATAGTTAAAATTTTACAACATCTGAGCACTCTAATTGCTCAAACACCCTCTCCATACATTCAGCCATTGTTCAGCAACAGTGGGATCAACGGTACCTTCAAATTCTACTCCACCCATTTTCCTCATTTTCTCGAAGTTTATCCCATTAGGATCATTCATCACTTCAGCCATGTGGTGGAAGAATTCAGTCATCTATTGGAAAGAAAGATTCATAACTAGAGTAGTATGGCTCATCTGAGGATGTGGGATAGGTCTTACACTTTGGTTTTCCACTCAGACCTACTAGTGCAGGGGACGTATTGATCCGAAAAATGTCCGCCAACCCCTTCTAGTGCACGAGGTTGGGAATAATAGTTATTTGATCCTTCTAGTGCTGCTTCCATAGGTCTATTAGAGGAAGAGGCCATAAGTTAATTCCTTTAAATCACATTGCATTAGGGACATGTACATGATGCATATGCACTCTACAAGCACTAGAATAATATTATTTTTCAGCCTTTTCCCTTTCTTTTACACTTCGTTTTTCTTTGTAGTTCATACTTAAGGCATCAGTTCTTCGTCTTGAACCCAATACATGATTTTTTCCTTTTTCTCTGTATCACTACATTTCCCCCTAATTTTTGTGTTTCTCCCTTACACCAGCCACCCTCAACTTAGGCTTGTGGCCTCAATTGAGGTGCACAATATCCATCCCCTGAACCAGGGCCACTTTTAGTAGCCACCCTCAACTTAGGCTTTTTGCCTTAGTCAAGTTGCATAATGTTCAAGGAAGGACCAGGGACACTTTCAGGATTTTACCACTAATAAGGCTAGGTTAATTAGGTTCACAAAGAATAGGTATATGTTAGGCTCAGACATTAGAAACAAGGGATATAGTGCAATTTTGGTTGGACATTTAGACTAAGTGAGCTATATAGAACAATGACCTAGGATTCTTTCCTACTTCAATTAATCTACAGTCTAACTTAGAGTAACAACGCAAGTTCTGATTTAGCACATAACACATAAATATAGCAAATTAAGCTCACACTCACATGACACTAACTACATTATCAACAAAAGACTCTCAGATCATGTTTCTTTTTTTTCTTCTTAATTTAACCTCACTTATCAAAACAAACATTGTCACACACCTAAACATGTATGGTTGCTATCCAGACTATTAATCGGAATTTTTAGTGGTATCATTTTTCAAACAAATCACAAAAACGTGTTATATAACACATGTATTAGTACTATATGCTACAAATACTATCTAAACGTCCTAAACATGCCAGTTCAACAGAAGGTAAATGTCCATGGGGAAAGAGAACACAAGCAAAAGAACCCCGAGATAAAAATTGGTGTAGTTTATAGACCCAAGCTACACAGATTTCACTGTGTCCCACAACTACCCACACCCTATCGAAAAAGATGTGGATTATCCCCAATGCACACAATCAAAGCAAAATAAAATATGAAGGGGTCAAAAATCATACCTGGGTGCCTAAGCGCCAGAGTCTGCCTTGGGTTGTCTCACAAAAAGCACCTTTTTTATTGTCGTGGCATGAAATAGATGGCTTGAGTACTTAGACTTCCTCAAGATCCCATTCGTCTATAGTTTTTATCTCTTCCATTTTCCCAAAGTATGGCTTGACTCTTTGGCCATTTACCTTGAATGTTCCTCCATTTCTTCTCTCAAACTCAATAGTCCTATGATCAAAAACACATGTTACTCGAAAGGGTCCCATCCATCTAGATTTGAGCTTCCCAAGGAACAACTTTAATCTTGAGTTGTAGAGTAGCATAAAGTCCCCTGGTGCAAATTGGTGATTCTCTATGTGATGATTGTGTTGTAGCGTCATTTTTTGTTTGTATAAGGCTGAGCTCTCATACGCCTTAAGTCAAAACTCATCAAACTCATTAAGTTGGCTCAGCCTAGAGTTTTCTGCCTCATTCCAATCCAGATTCAACTTCTTCAGTGCCTACATTGCTTTGAGCTCAAGTTTCACTGACAAATGACTTGCCTTCCCAAGAATAAGTTGGTAGGGATATATGCCTATAAGGGTCTTAAATGTTGTCCAGTATGCCTATAATGCGTCATCCAGGTTCTGCTACCAATCTATCTAGTTTGCATTCACAGTCGTGGATAGAATCTTTTTAATTTCCCTATTAGACATCTCTATATGCCCGGTCATCTGAGGATGATAAGGAAATGCCACTTGGTGTTTGACCCCATACTTTTCAAGAATAGCCTTAAAAAGCCTATTGTAGAAGTGAGAACCTCCATCGCTGATGATTGCAGAAATGCCAAATCTTGAGATGATGTTCTTTATTAGAAATGTTGTGACACTTTTACCTCATTGTTGGGTAGATAAACAGCCTCGACCCACTTCAATACATAATCCATAGTGACTAATATGTACTTGTTACTATGTGAGCTAGCAAAAAGTCCCATGAAATCTATCCTTCATATATCAAATAACTCAATCACCATAATGGGGGTTAGAGGGGACTCATGTTTGTGGGAAAAACCACCTTCTCTTTGGCACCAATCACAAGCTTTGGCATAGTTGTTGGTATCTTGGTGGATGGTAGGCCAATAATACCCATACTGTAAAGTATTGTGTGTTGTCCGAACTCCACTATTATGCCCACCCACCAATGACGAGTGGTATGCCTCAAGTATGATCATCATCTCGATCTTAGGGATACAATGATGAATAATCCCATCTGCACATGAACGAAACAAGTGAGGGTCATCCCAAAAAAACTTCCTCACATCAGACATAAACTTCCGACACTGATGTATGTTCAGATTGGGTAGCACAATGTCAGTTACCAAGTAGTTTGCATAATCTGCAAATCATGGTATTAAATCATGTAATGCTGCCTGCACTCTCTCATCTAGGAACAAATCATTAATCTCCAATCCATCATCAAACATTGTTATTGCCCCATCTTCTAATATGTAAAGGTGATCTGCAACTTGATTTTCTATTCCTTTTCTATCGATGACGTTGAAGTAGAACTCTTGCAAGAGAAGTACCCATCTTATAAAACTTAGATTTGTATCCTTATTTTCCATCAAGTATCTTAGTGCTGAGTGGTCAGTATGCACCACCACTTTGGCCTCCAATAGATATGACCTGAAATTCTCCAGTGCAAAGACCACGGCGAGTAACTGTTGCTCGGTGATAGTGTAATTCTTTTGGGTTGTATTTAGGTCTTTGTTGGAATAGTATATTGGAAGTAATATCTTCTCTTAGTGCTACCCAATAGTACACTTAGTGCAATCCCACTTGCATCACATATGATTTCAAAGGGCTTGGACCAGTCTGGAGCCAGAATGATTAGGGTTAAAATCAACCTTTTCTTCAACTCTTCAAAGGCTTTGAGGCATGCATCATCAAACACGAACTTAGCATCCTTCTCCAGCAACTTGCACAAGGGGTGTGCAATTTTAGAGAAGTGTTTTATGAACCTCTGGTAGAATCCTGTATGCCCTAGGAAGCTCCTCACACCTTTAACTAAGATGGGTGGGGGAGGTTTCTCCATCACCTCCATTTTATCTCTATTAAACTCGATCCCTTTTCTGGATATTTTGTTCCCTAATACAATGCCCTCCTTCACCATGAAGTGACACTTCTCCCAATTTAGCAATAGATAGCTTTCCTCGTATCTTTGTAAGACAACACGTAGGTGCTTCAAGTAGTCCTGAAATAAGTCTCCGACCACACTAAAGTTATCCATGAAGAGATCAATAATGTCCTCCACCATGTTAGAGAAGATTGACATCATGCACCTCTGGAATGCCATGGGATGTTACACAACCCAAATAGCATCCTTTTGAATGCGAAGGTGCCATAAGGGCATGGAAATGTTGTCTTCTCTTGATCGTCAAGAGAAATTATGATCTAATTATAGCCTGAATATCCTTCAAGGAAGCAATACCAGCCCCTTCCAGCTAGTCAATCCAACATCTGATCCATGAATGGCATAGGAAAGTGGTCTTTTTCTATTGAAGCATTGAATTATCTATAATTCATGTATACCCTCCATCTAGTGAATGGCCGCATAGGGATCAACTCATTGTTGGCATTTGGTACCACTGTCATACCCCCTTTCTTTGGAACCCATTGAATCGGACCCACCTATTCACTATCGGTATTTGGGTAGATCACTCATACATCCAACCATTTGATGATCTCCATACATACAACCTCTTGCATATGAGGGTTAAGGCACCTATGGTGCTCAATACTTGACTTATAGTCCTTGACCAACTAGATTTTGTTTTTACGTATCCTGGGAGATACCAATGGTATCCACGTGCGTCCATCCAATTGCCTTCTTAAAATGTTTAAGCACCATGACAAGGGTGCTCACCTACTCATTAATCAAATCCTCAGCAACTATAACTAGAAAATTGTTTTTGGCTCTTAATAACACATATCTCAGATATACTGGAAGGGCCTTTAACTCTTATACCTATGGTCTTCTATGTAGAGCTTTGTAGGCAGTGACTCCCAATTTTGCAAGTCTAGCTCCAGCTTGGTTTGGCATCTACGACCATAGGAAACCCCTCGAGCATTCACTGCTCCTTATAATCTAGGATGCCATAACTGTCGAAGTTCATCAACACCCTTCCAAAGTGTCAACACCTAATCTTACCTCAAGTGGTACATCTAGTTCAGCGTCAGCAATAGTCTCAATAACAGAGACCACTCTCAAATCATTTTTGTTATTTGTTTGCTGATAGATGTTGAACACAACCTCATCTTTCCCAAATATAAACTTGAGTTGGCCCTTCTCCATGTCTAACAAAGTGCATCCTGTGGATAAGAAAGGTCTCTGGAAGATGATAGGGACTTCAAAATCAACCTCACAATACAGGATCACAAAGTGTGCGGGGAATATAAACTTCTCCACTTTGACCAGCACATATGGTATCCCTACAAGCTTTTAGACCATGCGATCTACCATCAATAATTACATGCTCATTGAAGTAGGGTCTCCTAGTCCTATCTTTTTGAAGACTGCAAGGGGCATCAAATTAATCCTGGCACGCAGATCACATATTGCCTTTGCGAACTCCACATCTCCAATGGTGTAGGGTATGGTGAAAGCACCAAGACCTTCTCTCTTTTGAACTAAAGACCTAGCAGCAATACAACTGCAATGCTGGAGCTTTTGGGAGTGCTCTTGACTCACAGTGCACTTTTTAGTAACTAGATCCTTCATGTACTTAGCATACCCTGACTTCTTCTCCAATGCCTCAATCTGAGGGATGTTGATGGAGAGTTTTTTAAGCATAAAGAGAAAGTGCTTGAACTTTCCTTTCTCCTCTCTTTTTCTTGATTCTTTGAGGGAAGGGAGGATGAGGCCTAGGAATGGCCTTCAACTTCTATGTGCATGAATAACTTCACTCACTCCATTCTAGCCATGATCATCTCCTACATCTACATCCTTGGCCGCAACTATCTTTTCTCAAACATCATCTTCATCAGGTGATATGGGAGGATCAATAGTGCTCTTGCCACCCCGAGTAGTAATCTCTATACATTGCCCTTCATCTTTAGGATTATGAACTATGTTTCTAGGCAGTGTACCCCTCTTACACTAATTAAGTTGAGTTGACACTTGACCCAACTGTTGTTCAAGTTGTTTGATAGCTACAAAATGAGACTCAATTTTCTGATTTATGCTAGAAATCTTAGATTTCATACCCCTCAAAGTCTCATCTTGCGTCTCAGCTTTCTTCACTAGGCGGTCAAATATCTCCTCAATTTTGGAACTACTTGCACCTGCATCATGGTTATGTGGTGCCATAGTGGCCATTTCTGAAGCCATCTCTATGACCCCAATTGCATTATCAATATCCTCCATAATTGTCCCTAAAAGCTCCATCTCTGTTGAAGTTCTGACCTTGGTTTCCTTGACCTTGGCGCCAATAGTCTTAAGTGGACCCTTGGGCATTAGTCTGGAAACCCCCCTCTGATCAATAATAAAACATGCATCCTTATCATTATAAGGCTGATCATACATGGGTACACATGGTGGTTGATGAACCACTGTATTGACTCACTCTAGGTTCTGCTTCATCATCACCTCCATCCTTGTGCGAATTTGGGAAAGCTCTTACATGAGTTCTTCATTGATTTTTGCTTGCTCCGAACTAACACTGACAACACAAACTTTTGGAAGATGTTGTGTCTCTCTGTACCCATGCACGATTAGTCTTGATCACTCTCTGCATCTGCTCTGCGATCTATGCAAATAGTTGATCCAAGAACATGCCCCCCTCCCCCCATGATAGTGTCTGCACAAGCTTGACTGTTCTCATCAAGGGAACGGTAGAAGATGTCCACCAAGGCATAATAACACATCTTATGGTCTGGGACAGTCCTCAAGCATTTGGTGAACTGCTCACAAGTAGTACTAATAGAAACACGAGGAAGTTGCTCAAGGTTGTTGATCTAGTCCTCCAACTTGAGCTTCTTCAATCTAAGGAAGTATCTCTCTAAAAAGGTCATCTGTAAGTCTGCCCAACTGGTGATCAAAATTTGTGGGAGCTCTAATAGCCATAATTCTACATTACCTATAAGAGATAATGGGAAGACACAAAGACCCACTACATCCATAGATAGAATCTGTGTTCCCATCACACTTTTGCAGTTGCAACATTATGTAGTTGGCTATAAGGATCCTCAGATAGTAAGACCACAAATAGCCCATGGTTTTGCAGTATCTGAAGTAACCTACCCGAGACTGTGAAATTTGTGTTTGCCAGTAGTGGTGGAAATACAATAGCTCTAGTCACCTCCATAGCTATAGGATTTAGCCTGTATTGGTTCCACTGGTAAGTATTAGCATTAAAGTCCTTAGGCTGTGGAGCAACATTCTCAAGAGGAGATGGGTCTTGTGGTCAGTATTTTCATTCTCGTTCTTGTTTAGAGCTGCATTGACTATATTGTTGGCATTGTCCTGGCCATTCTTATCAATGTTCAGTGAATCACTGGCTAAATAAAGTCGAGGGTCTACCTTGACTTCTTGTTTTAGGCATACACTATGCCTACACCCTGCAAAGAAAACAAAAACAAAATGTAAAATGTGGGAAATAAGGATTAACACCCAATTCACTATGAATTAACTAACTCTAGATATATTCACTGGCAATGGCACCGAAATCTTGATTGCCACCCAAGTTACACCTTTTTTTAGAGGATAAAGCGATTGCTGTCAAGAAATAGAACCTAGCAAAGGTTAGGGTCAAACCCACAGAGAATATGTAAATTCAAGAGAATTCAATGATTGCAATTAGAGTAGTTAACCAAACTTACTTCCCCGGGGGGGGGGGAGGTTGTAATAATTAATGGAAAATAAAACTAAACTAACTAACACAAGAGAGAAATCAATATATGGAGAGAAAATAGCGTATTGTGTTCCCCATGATTCCCTAACTCAGTGTCATTAGATAACCTAATTCTTTCTAGTGTGTAGAATGTAGGACGGTAAGTTAAGTTCACCAAGCCCTTTGGTCAAAGGTGAGAGATGAATTTCACTATGTGACTTGGCCCATCTCCATAATGTGCAATACTAACCCTTACCTAGTAGTCCTAGTACAACCTCCTCTTGGCCAAGTTTGGTTGATTAGACGAGAACACATCAATCGAATCCTGTTAATTAATTGCTTTTCCTATTCATTACTACCTTGGTCTAGTCAGTAACACTAAGCGGGTTCTAATGTTACCACCATCAGAAAACATTCCAAATGAAGAGAGTTAATTAATACATGGATGCACACTTTCCAAGAAAATGAATTATTCGATTTCACTTTGTTAGTTATTCATGGTTCCCACAACCCTAGTTGTGGATTTATCTACTCATGCTTTGTGTAGATGAAAGAATTATGAATTGGAAGAACATAATCAAACACTTACACAATTGAATTAAAACAATCAAATCAAACTTCCAAGAGAATCATAAGATTAAACATGAAATTAGAATACAAGTGTTCTTAAAATTTCTCCAACATAACCTCACTATTTTCTTTCTCTAATTACTAAGTTCTTTGAGTACTATGCGAAAACTTCTGAAAAATAACCTAAAAAACTTATTTATAATAAGTAAAATATAAGTCCTAAACATAACAAGATAACTGGTCGGTATGTCATACGAAAGGGGTTTATGGGCCATATTGCATTCCACAGCCCATAATCAGAGTCTTGTACAAAGCTACTAGAAAATTGGACTTAAAGTCTATGACACCTTCTATGGCTTGTAAAGTGTTTACGACCCGTAAGGGGGTTTTATCTGATGAAACTTCAGAAAGTCCCAATCTCTGATCCTCACGGCACGAATCAAAGTCAGTGACTCATAAATCATTCCATCACCTATCTGTATGTTCGTAAAACCAACTTCAGAAAATCATCCCCTCACTGGAATGGTCCATGAAACCACTTCACGACTCGAGAATGATCTACGGCCCGTAAAGGGTGTTGTACTGCATCAAAAATTAGCAACTTCTATATTTCTTCCCAAAATCAAGGCCAAACCTATAATACTGCAAATATAACACACAAACACATAAAATCAACTAACATCGTATTTTGAACACAGAAAATTCCAAGTTTGAAGCATAAAAAATTTTGTATTTTGATAGAACATCAAAGGACCTATGTTAGGATGAATTTTTCTTAGTGCTGTATCACAGAGCAAATATACAGTCCGTATACCCTTGCACGGGCCATGTACCCTCCATTTAGACCCTTGACAAGATTTCTTTTACTCGTTTCATTAATGATATTTTCTTCTTGGGTCTTTTGTGACTTTTTTTTCTATGTAAAAACATTCAAATGACCTATACTCTATTTCCCTCATTCAAAATTCACTTTGCAATTAGAATTATTTCAACTCACTCTTAAGAATTCTCTCAAAGACTCTTATGAAGACTAAGCTTGGGAATCACGGAAAGACACTTTTCTTCATCAAATTTCTCTTGAATCTTCTTAATTAGCTAAGGTATATGAGATTGATTCTTGGTACCTTTAAAACCAAGAAGACCCAAACCCTTTTTACACGATTTATGGAATTTAAGCTTACATTAATTTGGGAACAATGCTATAATAGTGCAGGAAATGATAACGCACTTCAATAAAATTAAAAAAACCCGGGTATGATTATGAAGATAAACTTTGAAAAAGCTTTTGACAAACTAGAATGGTCTTATATGAATGATAGCCTAGTTCTCTTCAATTTCCCAAAACAGTCAATAAACATAATGATGTCCAGCATCACTTCAAATAAAATGGCTATCCTATTAAATGGAGACCATATTGACTTCTTTAGGCCCACAAGGGGAATACTTCAAGGGGTCCCACTCTCGCCTTACCTTTTAATACTATGTATAGAACAATTATCTAGGAAAATAGAAAAGGAAATTGGGACTCAACAATGGGACCCAATCAAACTATCCTACCAAAGCCTATACATATCGCATTTGTTATTTGCTGACGACTTAATAATTATTGCAAAAGCAAACTAAAGGAGCAGCACCACTATAAAAAGGATCCTCATGGCTTTTTGTTCTAAATCAGGTCTGACGAAAAATAAGTTGAAATCAAATAACTTGAAATAGAAAATGCTCTACTAAAAAGACTGTAGAATAGAAATGAAAAATGAAATTTTTGATATATTACAAATCAAAGGGTGGGGGGGGGGGTTATCCATTGGGAAGAAACTAGATTTTCCAATTTTCAGAAAAACCAAACACTCAAAGATTTTCAATATATTATAGACAACCTCTGCAAAAAATTAGCCGGATGAAAAACTATGTTCCTTAACATAGTACGAAAGGCAACGCTAGCCATAGCTACGCTGAACAACATCCCTACTCACTCACAAGATGATTGACCAAATACAAAGAAACTTCATCTGGGGAACCACAGACTACAAAAGAAAGCTACATCTCATAAATTGAGAAATATTTATGAAATCAAAGTCTAAGGGAGGGTTGGGGGTTCAAAATGCCGAAAACAAGAATAAAGACCTCTTAGCAAAATTGGCATGGGGAGCAGTAACAAGTGACAATTATCTATGGCAAGAGTTCTAAAAGGGAAATACCTAAAATATCTGGCAAACCACTCCTACCCACTAAGAACTAGACCAAAATATGGAATAATATGGAAAACTCTAGCTATAGGTTGGGAAATATGCAGGCAAGGGCTAAAGTGGTCCCTAGGCTTAGGATAGAAAATATTCCTCTAGTATGATAGGTGGATGACAAGTAGCAAAACACTTCGAGAAATTATCCATGGTCCTTTACAAAAATCTAACGAAAATCAGATGGTACAACATGTTGTAGATGAGACAGGGCAATGGCAATGGGAGAAAATATCTGCATCAGTCCCTGAAATTCTTAAGCATATTATAGGAAGCCTTTATATTCCATTTTCACAAACCAGAGACACACTAACATTGAATTTAAGCTCAAAAGGGATCACTACAACCAAAATTACCTATATATACCTCCAACAAAACTCGACTCTAGGGAAACAAGAACAAAGTTATTATAACTAGATTGGCGATTAAAGTGCCCAAATAAAATAAAATCTTTTCTCTAGACCTGTCCACATGGTAGGTTACTAACCCGCAACCACCTAAACTCTATAGGCCTCGACATTGATAAACTATGCCATGCATGCAATGAACCCCAAATGATACATTATATATTTCTTCATTGAAACATATCCACGCCCCTATTGAAGCACCTAGTAATTCATAATATACCAGATGACACTAGATTACGGGACAGTTAGGGGTGGTTCCACAATCTATACAAAAGAAACATAAAGATCAAGGACCTAACCTGGGAGGAAACCTTCCCTTTCTATTTATGGCATATATGGTTAACAAAGAACGACAACCTTTATAATAACAAACATGGCATAGTGAATAACCATACACCCAACACACTATCCTTGGAGTATAAATATTTAACCAGATAAAAAATAGACAATAAGATCAAACCTATGTTCATTAAGTGGAAAGCTCCACTAATAGGTTATAAGCTAAACATAGATAGATTGACATCACAACAGACCAACACAAGTGGGTTAGGTGGGGTAATTAGAGATAAGGAAGGCAAATGGGTACTAGAATTCACAGAGAATTCTATGCACACGGACAATATACTAGCTGAACTATAAGCACTAGTTATGCTAAAACTAGCATTGGATAAAAATTTCACACCATTAGAAATAAGCATTGATTGCCAAATGATAATTTATATCTTGTCACATGATCATCCATTGTATACTCAAAAATTATTCTCGACTGCAGAGACCTTCTACTATGGCTGGGGATCCCCCATTAAAGCATAGCTATCATGTAATAAACTAAGTGGCAGATCTTTTGTCAAGAGAAGGGCACAACTTAACAAACCAAACTCAGTGATAACATATGCAGTTCCTCACTTGTTTATTGAAAAAAACATATCAGTAGACAAAGTAGGAACTCTTTTTATATGGCTTAAGAACATTATTCTAGTACTAGTCTAACAAATTTTGTTTATCCCCCTTCCCAAAATGTAAACTTAAGCAGTAGCTTAACTGCTACCACGAACATGTATTGATGCATATATTATTTATATATTAACTTTTGTTTTAATCAAAAATAAGCTTACTGTAATTATGAGTGTTGAAGATTATGGTTTATTAAATTCAATTGAAGTATGGACTATGATTTATTGATGATTTTAAGTTGATTGAAGCCCCAATATGTTGAATTGCATATTATTACGAAGATTTAAATATGCATTGTCCCTTTAAAGTTTCATTTAAGCATGGGTAATCTAAAGTGAGATTTGGATTTGGATTTTACTTATGGATTTACTTGAATTAGTTATTGTATTGATTTAAGATTGAATCTCTATTTTCCATGCTAATCAACATTATTCATGGCATATGCATTCATGAGCGTTGAACTTTATGAAGATTATGAAGTGGGTTAAGCCCAATATATGTTTATGTATATAGTTTTGATAAGATTATGATTATGACAAGAATGTGATCATATAAATGTATATGATATGGCTCTTTGAGCAACTTCGGGTGTTTACACCACTTTGATATATATGAATGGGCTATTCCTATGCATGGGGGTTTGATTTGAAGTATGATTTGACTTTTTAGCCCTAGAATGAATAATTATGAAGAATGTTGAGCTTTTAAGCCTAAGTATGCATTTGAAATGATTTGATATGACTTGACTTGCATCTCTTTGAAGCATATATATGTATATGTATTTTTGTGGAATGACGACTTAGCACTATGAGGACCTTGAGATTGGAGGCTCATCCCATTAGTTGATTCATGACCCGCTAGATGTGAATCGCATAGTCCCATAACTACGTACCAACAATAGGTATATGTTTATGAAAATCCTACCCGAAATGGGGTGCCCGTAAGGAAAGTTAATTCTCTGAAATAGGGGTAATCGTAAGAAGAAGTATGATATGATATGAAAATACTATCGAAAATGGGGTTGTCTATAAGGAAGGTTGCTTCTCAAAAATAAAGGTGCCCATAAGGAGGAGTATGGTTTACCTTTGGCAAGTGGCCCATCGGTGTGGGAATTACATCGGGATTCCAAGTAATAGCTCGCTTGTCTTACGTATGTTAGTTGAGGTTACATCCCCACTATATATGAGCATTATTGTATTTCATGAATCATGAATCTCATTCCATATTGCTATATTACTTTTCTTTGCTATATATCTTTTTCTATATTATGTACCTTTGTGATCTAACATTAAATGCAGGTTTGGTAAGTCATTTGCATTGCATACCCACATACTTAATACATTCAAAAGTACTAAAGAATATTTTTTTTCCTACATGATCTAACCATGTAGGGATCGAATATTACCTTCATCCACCATACGATGGCTATCTTCCAACGACATTGTGGTGAGTCCTATCTTGTGGTGAGTCCTATCTTGAGATACATTGTGGTGAGTCCTATCTTCCAATGACAAGCCACCCTTCCTTGACCTTTGAAGTTTGTTTATGTTATTTACTTTGTGGGTGAGCCTGAGACATGTCTTGGCACCCATCCTATATTATGATTGGAGGCATTATTGGACAACTTATAGACTTTTTTATTTTTGTAAGCTAAGTTTTGAAATCGAAGATCATGATTATGGATATGGCTATCTATTGGATATCGTTATATGGATCGATTATGAGTATTATGATATGCTTTTATAATATGGTGCGAAAGATCCTAAGTCCCTAATTACCCCCATAGAGTGAGTGATACTTACCTGCCCCTTAGTCTTTGTGTGCTACGTGTTATGTGAATCCATGATAATCCCTTTCCTCATGACATCCCTATAGTGTGAGTCCTACTTTTTCATCCCTTAGAACGATGTATTTAGTATTTGTATAGGCTTTCGAACCAATGATTTGAATATGCATACTTTGAGGATTTTTGGGACTCTTGGATTCCCATTCGCCATGTCTTTCCTAGACCCTAGGTACGAATCGTGATAAGCTTGGTATCATAGCACTAGGTTTGCAAATGATCCTCAAATTCCAACATGCCGCGTTGAGTATAGTCCTATTCATGGGTTTGAAGTGTACCATGCATATGCGTGGGAGGCTATGATGACATTCTAGGAATTGTCTCACCTCTTCATGTCTTATATCATGCTTTAGACTATATATTATGGTTTCCTATATTCATATGATATCCTTGCTACATTATAGAAGATGCCTCCACGAAGAGCTCTCCTACAAAGACCAGACCTGTCTTGTGAGGACCAAGTTCCTCAAGAATCTATGGAAGAGCCTATCTCTAATGGTGAATTCCATATGGCCTTTGCTATGCTTGCACAAGTGGTGACTTCTCAAACTAGGCAGGCTAACCTTTCTCCCCATGATCCCACTCTAGCTTCTAGGGTGAGAGATTTCACCCGGATGCATCCTCCGAACTTGAATGGGTTGAAGGCTGATAAGGATGCACAAGAGTTTTTTGATGAGCTCACTAAGGTGTTAACTATTATAGGGTGACTTCTTATGAGAAAGATGAGTTGGCTGCTTATCAATTGAAAGATGTGGTTCAAGTGTGGTACACACAATGGTTGATGGAAAGAGTTTGTGGCAATGCTATTAATTGGGAGGAATTCAAGTTTGCATTTCTGGGTCGTTTCTTCCAACTTCAGCCTAGGGAATCCAAGATGACAAAGTTTATCAACCTTAAACAAGGTGCTATGATTGTGAGGGACTATGCCCTCAAGTTCATTAAGCTCTCAAAGTATGCTACAATGCTTGTGGCTGACCCCCATGCAAGAATGCATAAGTTTATTTCCAGTATCTTTGATTTTGTTATGAAGGAATCTCGTACGAGTATGTGTATTTGGGACATGGACATTTCCAAGATCATAATATATGCTGTACAAATTGAGGGAGAGAAGCTTAAGGAAAGGAGGGTGAATGATTCTAAGAGGGCACGCTATGATGGAAGGTTTTCTAACTCTAAGAGTGGTGGCGATTATGGTCCTTCCTACAAGGCCAAAGTTCTAATGCTCGGCCTTCTGTGCTAGGGTGCCTTCTCCTAAGGCACAAGTTATAGGTTGGCTAATGACTCCCCCGTGTGCTATATGGGAAGAATCACTAGGGTACATGCTATAAGAACTTAGGTGCTTGTTTCGGGTGTAGAGATAAGAGCCACAAAATTTCTGACTGTTCTAAGGTTACTTAAAAGGGCCAGGGTCAGGTGTCCCAAGGTGATCAAGGCCAGCAAAGAGCTCCACAATGTGGTGCCCTAAGAAATAATAGGTTTTGTGCTTTGCATGTTTGTCAGGAAGTTTATGAGACTCTAGAGGTTGTGACTAATATGTTATAAGTATTTGATTTTGATGCTTATGCTTTTTTTTGACCCGGGTGCAAATTTATCTTTTTTGACTCCTCTTTTGGGTGTTACATTTGGCTTAAGCGTTGAAATCTTGAGAGGGACTTTTTCAATCTACACTCTCGTGGGTGAATCTATTATTGCTCATAAGGTCTATCGAGGTTGTCCTATTTCTGTGTTGCATAAAGTCTTCCCATGTGATCTTGTGGAACTTGAGATGTTTGATTTTGATGTTATTCTTGTATGGATTGGCTACATGATTCATATGCCTCTATAAATTGTAGAGCCCAAAAAGTCAAGTTCCAAATTTCGGATGAGCCTGCTTTTGGAAGGAAGGGTAGTGACTCTACTATTAAAGCTCAGTTTATTTCCTACCTTTAGGTTAGAAGATGATCTCTAAGGGTTGTATTTATCATATTGTGAGGGTCAAAGATATAGAGTCCGAGTTATCTACTCTTGAATATGTTCTAGTGGTGAATTAGTTTCTAGATATGTTTATCTAAGACTTGCCCAGTATTCCTCCCCAAAGGGAAGTAGAATTGGGCAAAGATCTTCACTTAGATACTGAACCTATCACTACTCGTCCTATTGTATGGCACCAGCTAGGTTGAAGGAATTGAAAGACCAGCTGAAGGAGTTATCAGAGAAGGGCTTCATCAGGCCAAGTATATCTCCATGGGGTGCTCCGGTGTTATTTGTAAGAAAGAAAGATGGATCCCTTTGGATATGCATTGATTATAAGAAATTGAATAAGGTGACCATCAAGAATAAATATCCATTGCCAAGGATTGATGACTTGTTTGATCAACTCCAAGGGAACACCCATGCCTCAAAGATTGACCTCCATTTCGGTTATCATGAATTGAAGGTTAGGGAGTGTGACATTTCAAGATGGCTTTTCAAACTAGGTATGGGAATTTTGAATTTGTGGTTATGTCATTTGGGTTGACTAATTCTTTGACCATGTTTATAAATCTTATGAATTAGGTGTTCAAGCCATTCCTTGATAGTTTTGTGGTTGTCTTTATCGATGATATCCTTCTTTATTCCCGAAGTAGGGGAACATATAGATCATTTCAGACTTTGAGGGAGAAGAAATTGTATGCTAAGTTTAGCAAGTGTGAGTTTTGGTTGGATAAGGTGTCTTTTGTTTTTTCATGTGGTGTTTGATGGTGGTATTAAGGTTGACCCAAAGAAGATTAAGGCCATCAAGAATTGGACTATACAATTGACTCCTTTCGTATTCAAAGTTTTCTTAGGTTGAAAGGTTATTATAGGAGATTTGTTGAAGCATTCTCATCTATTGCATCCTTATTGACTAATTTTACTTAAAAGAAGGCCATGTTTGTATGGTCGGATGAATGTGAGAAAAGTTTCCAATCTTTAAAATATTGGTTTACATCAGCTCTCGTTTTGACTCTACCAAATGGGTTGGATGGGTTTGTGGTGTATTGTGATGCATATCGGATTAGATAGGTTGTATACTTATGTAATATGGTAAGGTCATAGCCTATGCATCAGGGTAATTAAAGGTGCATAAGCATAACTACCTGACTCATGATCTTGATTTAGCGGCAGTGATATTTTCCTTGAAGATTTAGAGACACTATTTGTATGGGGTGCATGTTGATAATTTCTACTGATCACAAGAATTTGCAATGTGTTCGCTCAAAGGGATCTTAACTTGATACAAAGGAGGTGGTTGGAAATCCTTAAGGATTATGACATGAGTATACAATATCATCCTTACAAGGCAAATATTGTAGTTGATTCTTTGAGTGGGCTATCTTTGGGAAGTGTGGCTCATATTAATGAAGGGAAGAAAGAGTTGGCAAAAGATGTTCACCATTTGACTAGATTTGGTATTAAGTTGGCTGACTCTAATGATGGTGGTGGTACTTATGTTCAGAACAGGGAAAAATCTTTGGTGGTTGTTGATGTTAAGGCTAAGCAAGATCTAGATCCATCATTGGTTGAATTGAAGAAGTTGGTTGTAGAAAAGAAGATAGAAGTCTTCTCCCAAGAAGGAGATGGTGTGCTTCGGTATCAAGAAAAGTTTTCTGTTGCTAATATGGATGATCTTAGGATGGTGATCACGAGTGAAGCCCATAATTCTCATTATTATATTCACCCAGGATGTACTAAGATGCATCAGGATTTGAGGGAAGTGCATTGGTCGCATGGTATGAAGAAGCATATAGCCAAGTTTGTATCTAAATGTCCTAATAGTCAATAGGCGAAGGTAGAAATCAAAAGCTAGATGGTTTCCTTCAAGATATTGATATTCCTATTTGGAAGTGGTAATATGCAAACATGGATTTTATGGTTGCTTTGCCTCAGACCCGAGGGCAATTTGACTCCATTTGGTTCTTGTTGATCGGAAGACTAAATTGGCCTATTTCTTATTAGTAAAGACTACCTTTACTGCTGAAGATTATGCAAGGTTGTACATCCAAGAGTTGGTTAGGTTGCATGGTGTGCCTAGTGATGATGTTCACACTCCAATAAGAAATCAATCATTTTCACCAATTAACCTAACCAGGGTTAGGATCAAATCCACAGGGAATACAGGTATTGATTACAAGATTTTGCTATTAATCATTTCTAGCATTTATGACTACAATCTCTAAATAAGGGTGGGGGTGTTTCTGTGAATCAAAAACAAAATAAAATAAACACTAACTATGACAAAAGGAAATACTCAATTTTGGGGACAACTTGGG
>JAOTQR010094193.1:0-31442 GCA_025774065.1 Solanum ossicruentum | reverse complement strand
TATATGTTACGAATACACAATTACTTATAAGTAAATTTATACCTACATAGATAACTATTTAATCTGAAATATCATGATCAGGCGTATGGTGTTACAATTCTAACCCCTAAAGTAATCAATTACACACATATAGGTGTATACAAGGTTGATTCATACAAAAAAAGGGGTTAGAAGTCCAGTTGCCTCAAATAAAGTCTTGAATTAAGTCAAAATCACGACTTTCCCTTTCTAGAGTACTCAAAATCATCACAATCTATTCAAATATGGCATCATAAAAACGTAATGAATCTAATGTCATTAAAAAATTAGTTCGAAGAGAAAGGGTAAAATGGTTAAAAATTTCATACTGAAAAACATAGTCGAAAAGTTAAAATTAGTGTATGAAAATGTTCTCCACGTAATAATAAGGAATTGATCAATGAAAATGATTTAGAAAATGGGACTAAGATGATGGAGAAATCCATGATTAAAGCTTCGAAATGGAAGTCTGAGAAATCCCGAATTTATGTCATTAGAATCACAAAATGGGAAGTTATAATCACAAATTAATCCTTGTAAATCAATGAAATAGGTTAGAAAGTAGTTTCCCAACCACTTTACCTTGTAAACTCTTGAAGCATCTCTTGAAATTGAAGCTTGAAGGGTTGATAATGAAAGAAAATGAAATCAATCATCTTTTGATGAAGTCCACTGTTTAGGCCCACGCAAAGCTCTGTAAATGTCGAGCCTTATCTATAAATGAGGAGGCCTAATAGCCACAGCTTTGCGAACATGGGCCCTTATTTTCAAATGCAGAGGTCTAGTCATACCAATCTTCGTGAAACGCAGAGGTCTAGTCATACCAATTTTCATGAATGCAGAGAAGAAGGCGTAATCACGGAGTGTTTAGGGGAGATGCACCAGAACTGAAACATGACCACAACATACAACAATTGCAAACCATAATCGGACCATCAGAAATTTGTTCAGAACCTCGTGAATACAAGCCAAATATAGAACCCTTCTAGAAATGACGATCCAGACTCAATTGAATAGTTAGAATTTGAATTTAGAACCTCTGTGGTCTCGACCCAAGAAGGATGATAAACTAGTTTCAAACTCAAAAACACAAAGAATTCTCAAAATCTCTAAAAATTAAAACAAAGTAATTTCTACCATAAGCTTTACCACCCGAACCTAGTGAAAATTATAGAATTTTGATATGAGCCCTCAAATTCTGAGTGTTGATCAAAGTAAAACCTATGATCCAAAATGAACTAAAAATATAAATTTAGGCCTAACACCTTTGTTTTAACTCTAAAGTCTGTTTTGCAAGTTCTTTATAATGACCTGGTTGGTCATTTTTGGCCTTATTATAGAAATTACTATTTTACCCTTTTGTGTGTTGCTTTGGGCCTATCTTTAACTATTTATATGGTTGGAATTTGAATTAAGAGTTTTAAAGGTTGAAAATATAAATTTTGGCATTTTAGAGGCTTAGTTATTGAAAAAGTGAACTTTTGTATCATTCTGACTTTTGGAGGTTGGATCAGGGATCTGTCAATTCTAATAGCTTTGGAATGTCTAAACTGAATTTATTTTGGAGTTAAAATGAGGTTTTTAGGCTCAAAGTTACTATTTTAGTCGTTTTTGAAACCAAAGATTGACTTTGGTCAGCATTCGGAGTTCGAAAGCTTGTATCATAATTCTGATAGTTCCACTGGTTCTGGATGATGAAACAAATATTGTAGATGATATCGTTCTAATTTTTTGTGTTGCCAAGGATTGTTTTGGTATTTTAAATTTTTTTCTAGTTTATTGACTTGTATTAGTAAATATGTCGTGGAGACCCTAAAATCGAATTAGAGTTATTTCATTGAGCCTGGATCATTGTTTTTGGTATGGATACATATTTGATCTATGAATTTTTAATTTTGGATGAGTTTCGAGTACTTACTTTTCGAGTTTTTGATATTGGCTGATTTTGCTAGTGTATAGTTTCTGGTGCAGGTACTGTGCTTTATGTTTGTGAACCTTGTCCTCCCATCCGCAGAGAGTTAGGCTTGGTTAAGGTCTACTTTTATCGCCTAGTCCCTACTGTATCGGAGTGTTAGGCTTTGTTAGGCTCCAGATTAGTGGACTTAGCCCCTGGGTTTGCGTAGAGCATTTCATTGTTCCATTTTCAAACCCAAGAGATACTTTTTTAACCCATTTTCAAACTTCTAAGCTTTTTGAGGCAATTTTCTGTAAAAGTTTTTGAAGATATTTGCTGGTAAGCATTTTTAACATTATATCAATCATTTTCATAAGTTTTGTCTTGATTTTGTCTTAAATTTCGTGATTTAAATATCCTTAATTGGAAATTTTAAAACAATGATTTATAAACATAAATGAGGATTTCTCACTCATTTTAAACCAGATTGTAGAGAAATTTTCACCCACAAACTATATTGTTCGCATAGAGTTGAGGTAGAGGTTTTTGATGCAGTTATCATAGGCATGATTTTGCTCTGCTACCATTCAGCTTCAATTTTATTTGATCCAGTCTCTACTTCTTCTTATGTATCGAGTTATTTAGCTTTGGGTATTGATATTATGTGTGAGCCGCTTGTCGAGCCTATTTATGTTTCCAACCTACTAGGTGAATATTTAGTTATGAATCAGGTATATCGAGGTTGTGATGTGACTTTTCTAAGGAGAGATATTATTGTTGAATTGATATTATTAGATATGGTTAATTTTGATGTGATATTGGGTATGGATTGGTTATCTTCTTATCATGCTATTCTTGATTGTCATGTAAAGACTGTGACTTTGTCTTGTCCAAAGTTGCCTTAGTTGGTGTGGACTAGAGCACCCAGCTCCTATTCTAAGGGTATTGCATCTTATATACATTCTTGTTAGCTATGGAAGATGAAGGAACAAAAGGAAGACTTGTTGAAGAAAGGCTTTAACTATCCGAGTGTATCTCCCTAGGGTGCTCTTGTATTATTTATAGAAAGGAAGGATGGCACTATGTGTTTGTGTATTAACTATCTACAGCTTATCAAAGTAACCATCAAGAACAAGTATTTTCCTTGCATTGATGATCTTTTTGACTAGTCATAGTATGCCTCAGTGTTTACGAAGATTGACTTGAGGTCTGGTTATAATCAGTTGAAAGTTCAGGAGTCTGATATCTTGAAGATAGCTATCAGGACTCGTTATAGGCATTTTGTGTTCGTGGTTATGTTATTTAGGTTGACTAATGCCCTGGCTACTTTTATGGAGTTGATGAACTAAGTGTTCAAGCCCTATTTTTACATATTTTATTGTGTTCACGGAAGATATCTTTGTTTATTCCAAGATGGAGGAATATCATCATCAACACTTGAAACTGTACTCTAGAGACTGAGGAAAAAGAAGTTGTATGCTATACTGAGGAAAAAGAAGTTGTATGCTATATTCTCAAAGTGCAAGTTTTGACTTGAGTCTATTGTATCTCTTAGCGATATTGTATAAAAAGATGCTATTATGGTTGACTCAACCATGGTAGCAACTATTCATGAGTGGGCTTGGCCTACTTTCGTGACTGAGATTCAGAGTTTCCTTGGTTTAGCTGGTTATTATCAGTATTTTGTTTAGGGTTTTTATCTATAGTAGCCCCTTGACTAGATTGACTCAAAAAGATGTTGCTTTTCAGTGTTTTGAGTAGTATGAGGCGAGCTTTCAAAAGCTCAAAGATTTGTTTACTTTAGCACCTTTCCTTCATCCGAAGATGGAGTTCCATTTGTGGTATGTTGCGATGCTTTCGGTATGGGCTTGGGTGGTGTATTGATGCAAAATAGGAAGGTGATAGCCTATGCTTTTAGACAGCTGACAATGCATGAGAAGAACTACCCTACCCATGACTTAGGGTTGGTTGCTACTGTGTTTGTGTTAAAGTTGTGGTGAAATTATCTTTATGTGGTGCATTGTGAGATATTTACTGATCACCAGAGTCCCAAAGGCATTTTCTCTCAGCCAAATCTGAACATGAGACAATATAGGTGGTTGAAGTTGCTTAAAAACTAAGATATCTCTATTACATATCACCCTGGGAAGGCCAATAGTGGCAAATGCCTTGATCTAGAAGGCTACTAGTATGGGGACTGGCACTCTTGAGGGTTGAGAAGAGCCCCTTAGCTTTGGAGGTTCAGTCACTTGCTAGATAGATGGTTCATTTAGATATTTCACCTCCTAAGAGCACTTTAGCCTTTGTTGAGGCTATATCTTCTTTGTTTGATCAGATATATGCTCACTAGGTTGAATACCCCAGATTATGCCTGATTAATGACGAATTTTTGAAATGTAAAGCCAAGGTGGCTATTATTAATACTGATGGTATTTTGAGGGTTAATAATAGAGTTTGTGTGCCTAAAGTTTGGAATTGGGTGAGAATGATATTAGAGGAGGCCCATTGTGCTAGATATTTCATTCATCCGAGTGGCTAAGATGTATCATGATCTTAAAAAGCATTATTGGTGGTTTGGGATGAGTAGAGACATAGCTGAGTTTGTGGCCAAGTATTTGAATTATTAACAGTTGAAGTATAAACGTCAACAGCTCAGTGGATCGATGAAAACGATGCCCATTATTGAGAGGAAGTGGGAGAGGGTGACCATAGATTCTTTTACTGGTTTTCGTATGACCTTGGGCAAGTTTCATTAAGTTTGGGTGGTCGTTGATCTATTAACCTTGTCGCCATACTTTCTACCGATAAGGACTAGCCATAGTGCAGAGACGTTGGCTAGGTTATATATCTAAGATATTGTCAGAATGCATGGTGTGCTAATGTTTACAGTATTAGACATAGGGTATGTGTTTACTTCTCACTTTTGGTGCGTTCTACAGCTTGGTTTAGGTACTAGAGTGCATTTGAGTTCAGCTTTCCAACATCAGATTAATGGTCAATCAGAGTGCACCATTCAGGTGTTAGATGACATGATTAGGGCCTATGCTATTGATTTCAAGGCCTAGGGGGACTAATACTTACCATTGGCTGAGTTTGCATATAATAACAAATACCATTCTAGCATCCATATACCACTATTGGAGGCCTTGTATGGCCATAGGTGCAGATTACCCATTTTATGGTTTGATTCAGGTTTGTCTAAGGTGTGGGATGTTGATTTGCTTCAGGATAGCATGGACTATGTCTAATTGATTCATAGTATCTTAGCTGGTCAAAGTCGCTAGAAGAGTTATGCAAATAAGAGGATTAGGCCTCTTGAGTTATTTGTAGGTAACAGTGTTTGGATAAAAATTACACCCATGACAGGAATATGGGCAAGCTTAGTCCCTGATTCATTGGCCCATTTGAGATTTTGAGGAGAGTTTGTGAGGTAGCCTATGAGTTGGCTTTACCATCGAGACTATTTTCTGTTCATCCTGCTTTTCATGTTTCTATGCTCCGCCAGTACATTACAGATGAGTCTCCTGTGATTTCTTATGACTCTGTTGAGTTGGATCCAGATTTGTCCTTTGTTGAGGAACTTATAGCTATATTGGACAGGTTGGTCTGGAAATTGTGATCCAAAGATATATCTTCTATTAAGGTTCAGTGACGACACCATTTTGTTAATGGGGCTACTTGGGAGTTGGAATCTTATATGTGAGCTAGATATCCCAGCCTTTTTAAGGTTGCAGGTACTCCTCTTTTCTTTATGTTCGAGGATGAACATTATTTTTAGTAGTGAGTAATATAATGACCTTGTTGGTCATTTTTGGCCTTATCTACAAAAATTACTATTTTATCCTTTCGTAAGTTGCATCGAGCCTATTTTGAACTATTTGTATGATTGGAACTGGAACCTTGAGTTTCAAAAGTTAAATATATGAATTTTTGCATTGTTGAAGGTTTAAGCTATTGAAAAGTGAGCTTTTGTGTTATTATGAGTTTCAAAGGTCAAATCAGAGATCCATTGATTCCAATAGCGCAAAAATGTTGAAACTTCACTGTAGGAAGTTATAGAACTAAATTTGGAGTTAAAATGGGATATTTTTTACCCAATGTTGTGGTTTTAGTCATTATCAGAATCAAAGTTTAACTTTGATCAACACTCAGAGTTCGGAAGCTCAGATCGGAATTCTGAAAGTTCCACCAGTTTCAGATAGTGAAACTAACACTAGAAATGTTCTCATTATAATTTTTGGATTTGATGAGGGCAATTTTGATAGTTTGAGTTTTAAACTAGTTTATTGGACTTACATATATAAGTATATCATGGAGACCTCGGAATTGAATTCTTATTATTCCACTGAGTTTGTATCATTATTTCTTAGATGGATACATATTTGGTATGTGAAATTCTGATTTTGGATGAGTTTCGAGTACTACTTTCAAGTTCTTAATGTTGGTTGATTTTACTGGTGCATAGTTTCTGGTGCAGCTATTATGCTCCATGTATGTGGAGAGTTGGCCTTGGTTAGGCTAGCATACATGGACTTGGTCCCCAAATTCACATAGAGTTAGGCTTGGTTAGGCTCCATATTCGCGGACCTTGTCCCCGCATTCGCAGAGTGCATTTCACTGTTCCTTTTAAAAACTCGAAAAACACCATTTTTAACCAATTTTCGAATTTCCAAGCTTTTTTAGGTGATTTTGAAGAAAGGTTTAAGAAGATGGTTCCTAAGTAAGTGTATTAAACATTATATTAATTATTTTTCATATGTCTAATCTTGATTTTGTCCTAAATTTTATGATTTAAATGTCCTAAATTGGGAAATTTTTAGACTATGATTTCTAAACTTTAAATGAAGATCCTTCAACTTTAAATGAAGATTCCTTACTCGTTTTAAAGCCGATTTAGTGGAATTTTCACCCATAGACTCCATTTAATGCATAGAACTTAATTTTAAAGTCAATTTTCAAATTTAAAAACTTTAATTTTTTACCCTAAAATTGACCATTTTATCCCTAAGCCTAATTCATGCCAATATAGGTATCAAGATACACCTCTTGATACGTAATATCTATTTTTAATAATTATTGATTGATCTGAAAATTATTTAGAAGCTTGAGTTGATTGAAAGCTTGTCCGAGTGCGGTTTCAGAGTCGAGGTAGGTTCGGCTAACCCTTTGGGACTAGATTTGAGTTATTGAGCATGTTTAAGTGGTAATTGTAAGATTTAGGTTGATGTGTGAGCCAAGCGCTTGATATGACTGATTCTTGATGAAAGTATGACTCAGATTATGCTGAAAATTGAGTAAATGGTGATCCTTTTAATAAATTGAGATGAAATCTTTGGTTTTAATGTATGTCGGCTATTAATGTGATAATGTTCTATTTGTGACACCATTTGGGGGAAATACGTGATAAATTAATAGTAATTATCACACCTTGTTTATATGATGAGCATAATGTGGGCCTTAAAGAGCCTACTTGCCTTGATATTTTTATTACTGATGAGATGGAGATGATAAGATGTTAATGATTGGCCTTGAGATAATAGAGGAGGCACTTAGCATAGACCGTGAGATCATGGGTACTTTATATTTCATCCTTATGTCTTATTGCATATGAATACTCGAATTGTATAAATCTTATATTGCATCTATACTAATGAGACTTTAAGATATTGAGATAGTCATACTACTTGATATCTAGTTGTCTGTGTCATGTCTGCCGAGGCATATCATGTTGGATATAATCCTGTTACTCTGGTTTGTCACGCATTGCATCTACATTGAATTGGCCCTTTGATAGCTATTTTATTTGTGATCTTCTTAGTGGTGCTAGAGTTCGTCGACACACACTATATTAAATGTACATCTAATTATTTTTTTTGTGCATTTAGGTACTATTTAGTGGAGCCAGAGTCTGTTGAGGCATGTTATCATTGTTATGCATCTATATATTCTGATATTGACATGTATTCCTTTTTATATCTCTCTATTCGAACTAGCTACCACCCGGGTATCATCGGCGCCAGAGTCTATCATTGTACTATAACCCTCTCCGTCGGTGCCAGCGTCCATCGAGGTGTCATTGATGCTAGCGATCATTTTTGACACTTGAGTGACTTCGTATATGGTCTGAAGAGACTGCCATTGGTTCTGCCATCTAGCTTTAGCTTGGTAGATGTATCCACATTGGATCTAGAGCCCGCCAAGGTGTCATCAGCTCTAGAGTCCACCAACATTTGGTCTAACGAGATCTCCATGGGTTCTACCTTCTAGCTTTAGCTCGATAGATGTGTAGATTTGCACCAGCATCTGCGCATTTCCTCTTCCTAAATTGCTTCTGTACATTGCATATGCATTACATCTTTGACTATCACTGATATTTTATTCTACTGGTATGTATATGATTTATATTATGCACTAACTTTTTTCATGCATGTGATAATATTCATCCTTATTCCATACTTATTTGATTTCTCTTACCCACTCAGTAGAACCTACTCGTTACATTTCAGTGTACTCAACCCTACTTTATTTTCTCCCTGCAGATCAAGTACAGGGACCCAAATAGGGTAGTTTAGTGCTCTATTATGCTATTCTGCTTCCATCTAGATCCTACCGGCGAGGCTCAATGTAACGACCCCAAAAATGCCCAAAAATGTACCTCAGAATGCCTGAAATTTTAATTTTTCTATACCTCAAAATTCGTTCATTATTTTAAAAATCCAACTTCAGATTCTTGTTCGCGGGGTCCAAATTAGGTGGAGAAGGGTCTAACCCTGATTTAAGAGCAAAGATTTAGCAATTACGAAATTCCAAAGTGCGATTTCTAGAGGGTTTTTAGCATCCCCCTCGCGACGTGCCCCTGTGTATTTTGGGATACTATTTTTCATTTAGGTCCAAGACATTAAGTGTTGGGCCTAAAAGCTTCCATAAGTGTTTTTACCTATACTTAGTCATATTTCACCCTCATACAACCCTAAACATTTCCCAAAACATACTCTAACACTGAGTCATATTTTCACTCCCCAAACTTAAGTCCCATACCCTCATCCTAAGCTAAGGTTCTCCTTCAAGGTTTTTCTTCAAGCTTCAAATCTCTACCTCCAATCTTCACCAAGTTCATCTATAAGCTAAGGTATGTGGGTTTCTTTCATAGGTTCCTTTCACTAATGACACCCAAGCTTCCTTTTTACATAAATTGCATTATTTAAAGCTGATTTACAAACGGGTCTTGATTATTATGAAATTCACTGCACACTTTATTAAAGCTATGTAAATTTGTGACTGTTTTGCTATGTTTTGAGCTATAAATCTTTGATCTATTGTAAGATTTGAGAAGGGTTTTTTATGTATATTTCTTGAGGGTGTTGCAAGGTATTGATTGATAGTTTTATAATGGATTTTCTTGCATGATTTCATTCTTATATTTCATGGTCTTATACAGGCATTACACACCCTCAAAGTGTTTGATAAAATGTCTGGATGTGGTTTCTTGAGGAATTAAAGGTCCAAGCATGAGATATGATATAAATGATGTTAGGATGATGAAAGGATCTTATGTATATGATATACTCTACATAAAGTGTTGTATTAGACCATACCCAATCCAGGGGAGACAAGAGCCCGGATAACCATGTTGGGTGTTTATACTCATCAACCATGCGAGGGGTTTATACTTCGTCACTGTGTTGGTAAGGTTTGATTACCATCAACCATGTGAGGGGTTTATATCACACAACGACCAAGGGGTTTATATCTTGAACAGCTAGCTTGGTCTCTTCTACACATATGATATCCTATATGAGCATGAGTACTTAAGCATGTTTTACTTAAGCACTGATCATACAAGCCATATTGTATATTATGCCTATTTCTTAATTTTATGCAATTGATTATGATGCCTATATATTGTTGCATTGTATGCTACATACTTAGTATATTCAAATGTTCTTATGCATACTCTATGCCTACATGATGTCACCATGTAGGAACCAGTGCCCAAGTTGATCATCCTCCTTTAGGTGGCTAGTTAAGTTCTATTCAAGCTAGTTGGTGAGTCCTCCACTTTGGGGACCTAGTCTATATTTCTCGTATTATGTACTGAGATATTCATCTTTATTATTTAACTTGACTATGAGGGTGAGCCCGATTACTTTGTCTTGGGCCCCGCTCTTATTTATGTATTAGAGGTGTTTGTTGGACATGTTATGTTTCTATAGTATGAGTTTAAGTCTTGTCTTTTGACCATGATATTCTGTAAGATTTTCCTCTATCCCCATTTTCCCCATTATTTTATCTTTGATGCTTGATTTATTGCTACCACGACTAAGAATGTGTAATGATGCTTTATCAAGATTTCTTGGGGTCACTTTGGGTTCCCCTTGCACCGTGTCACATCTAGGCCCTCAACTTGGGTTGTGATAAACATGGTATCAGAGCAGTAGGTTGATAGATCCTCGAAATTCAACATACAATGTTGATTAGAATTCTATTCATTGTTGTGAATCGTGCCATGACTATGAGTAGGACGCTAGATATTTTAGGAAACGCTTCCCTTCTTCATGTTCTAAGTCATGCTATAGAGTTGTGGTAAGTTTTCCCCCTCCAATGATTGTTTTTTGCTATACTAGATCATGTCAAACACTAGAGGAAGATGGTCCCAAACTCCCGAGGAGTAACCTAACAATAGTGAGCTCCGGGATGCCCTTACTATGCTTGCCCAAGTGGTCGCCAACCAAGTGTAACGAGGGGTCCAAGCCCCTCATGCTACTACATCGGGAGCTAGGGTAAGAGACTTCATAAGGATGAATCCTCCATTTTTCCATGTGTCAAAGGTGGATGAAGATCCACAAGAGTTCATTGATGAGGTCTACAAAATCTTGAATATAATGGGTGTTGGGCTAAATGAAAAGGCGGAGTTGGTGGCATTCCAACTCAAAGGGGTATCCCAAATTTGGTATGAGCAATGGAAGGGTAAGAAAGGGGTTGGTGATGTGCTGTTTTGGAAGGAGTTCAAATTGGCCTTCCTTAATCGATTTTTCCCTCTTAAGGTTAGGAAATCAAAGTTGGTAGAGTTTATAAACATGAAACAAGGTGTTATGAGTGTTAGGGGTTATGCCCTCAAATTTAATCAACTAAGAAAGTATGCTCCTCACTTGGTGGCCGTTCCTAGATCTAGGATGAATAAGTTCGTGATGGGGGTCTCCGACTTGGTGAGTGAAGATGCCTGTCCACCATGCTAATTAGTGACATGGACTTGTCTAGGTTGATGTCCTATGCCGAGCACATGGAGGAGGAGAAATTTAGGAAGAGAAGAGGGCATGAGGCTAAGAGGGCCTGATTTGAGGGTAAATTCCAAAAGGGTGCTAAATTTTGTCAAGGCTAAGGGCCTCCTCATGCTACTAATAGGGGGCTTGCCAATGACTTCCCTAGGCCTCAAGGTGTTGGTGGGATGGCTCCTATTGATGTGTGTCTTAGATGTGGGAAGGATCATAATGGCCCGTGTTTGAAGGGTTCTAATGCATGCTATGAATGTGGGGAGCTTGGTCACAAGAAGGTAGATTATCTGAGAAATCGTGACAAGGTTTTGGATGCTAATGCGGTCCCAATAGGGAGAGGTGGTCCTCAAGGTAGTTCTCCAAGACACAATCGATTTTATGCTATACATGGGAGGTAAGGGGTTGGTAAGGTTCCCGATGTTGTTATCGGTATGTTGAAAATCTTTGACTTTGATACTTATGTCTTGATTGATCTAGGTGTCACTCTTTCCTTTGTAACCCCTCTTGTTGCTACAAAGTATCAGGTTGTCTCCGAGTTGTTGCATGAGTCATATGAAGTGTCTACTCCTATTGGTGCCTCTATTATCGCAAGGAAAGTTTAGAAGTTATCCTATTTGCATTATGCATAAGTTGTTGCCTTGTGATCTTGTTGAATTTGACATGGTAAACTTTGATGTCATTCTTGGTATAGATTGGTTGCACAACTAGTATGCTTCTATTGATTGTAGAACCCGTAGGGTCATGTTTCAATTTCCTAATGAACCTGACCTTGAGTGGGAGAGTCAAGATGTGGTGGTCAAGGGTAGGTTCATTTCATGAATTAAAGCCCATAAGTTGATTTATAAGGGGCTTTTTACCATCTTGTGAGGGTTAAGGATGTGGAGTCCAAAGTCCCTTCCATTGAGTCGGTCCCTGTTGTAAATGAGTTTCTTGATGTTTTCCCAAATGACCTTCCCGGTATCCCTCCCGAAAGGGAGATAGATTTTTGCATAGATCTCCTTCCCGACACTCAACCTATCTATGTTCCCCTTTACTGTATGGCCTCGGCGGAGTTAAAGGAGTTAAAAGAGCAATTGAAAGATTTGTTGGAAAAGGGATTTATTAGACCTAGTCAATCACCTTGGGGTGCTCTGGTATTGTTTGTAAAAAAGAAGAATGGGTCACTTAGAATGTGCATTGATTACCGGCAACTCAATAGGTTCACTATAAGGAATAGATATCCTCTTCCAAGAGTTGATGACTTGTTTGACCAATTGCAAGGGACTAGCTTCTTCTCTAAGATTGATTTTCGTTCTGGGTATCATCAAGTGAGGGTGAAGGAGTGTGATATTCCCAAGACGGCCTTCCGAACTAGATATGGGTATTTTGAATTTGTTGTGATGTTGTTTGGGTTGACTAATGCACCGGCTATATTCATGAACCTAATGAATAGGGTCTTCAAACCTTATCTTGATTCCTTTGTTATGGTCTTCATTGATGATATTGTAATCTACTCATATAGTAGGTGGTCATTTGAGGGTTGTGTTACAAAGGTTGAGGTAGGAGAGGTTGTATGCTAAATATGAAAAGTGTGAATTTTGGTTGAAAAAGGTTGCATTTTTGGGTCACGTAGTGTGGGAGGATGGTATAAAAGTGGATCCTAAGAAAATCAATGTAATTAGGAATTGGCCTAGACCATTGACCCCTTCGGATATCAGGAGCTTCTTGGGTCTTGCGGGTTACTATAGAAAATTTGTGAATATGGTTCTCCTCCATTGCTTCCCCAATGACAAAATTGACTCAAAAGATGGTTAAGTTTGAGTGGACCGACGAATATGAAATGAGCTTCCAAATATTGAAGGATAGGCTAGTGTCTACTCCGATATTATCATTACCGGATGGGCTTGAGGGTTTTGTTGTGTATTATGATGCATCTGGAGTTGGTTTGGGTTGTGTGATAATGCAAAATAGTAAGCTCATAGCTTACGCTTCTAGACAACTTAAGGTACATGAAAGGAATTACCCTACCCATGATCTAGAGTTAGCGCCATTCTGTTTGCATTAAATATTTGGCACCATTACTTGTATGAGGTGCATGTTGATGTCTTCACTGAGCATAAGATCCTCCAATATGTCTTCACTCAAAGATCTCAGCTTGAGACAAAAGAGGTGGCTAGAACTTCTCAAAGATTATGAAATGAGTGTGCATTATCATCCGGGTAAGGCAAATGTGGTGATAGATGCTTTAAGTTGGGTGTCCACGGGTAGCCTAACTCATGTGGATGTGGCGATAGGGAAATGGCTAGTGCGGTGCATAGATTGGCTATATTAGGGGTTGGGTTGGAAGCGGTTGGTGACGATGGTGTGGTTGTTGTTGAAGGGTCTAAGTCTTCATTGGTTGATGAGGTGATAGCAAAACAAGATCTTGATTCCTCCTTGCTTGAATAGAAGGCCTTGGTGAAAGAGGGCAAAGTAGAGGTTTTCTCCTAAGGGGGAGTTGGTGCCCTTAGATACCAAGGTAGGTTGTGTATGCCTTGTATTGATAGTTTGAGGGAGAAGATCCTTGATAAAGCCCATAATTCTTCTTATTCTATTCACCCCAGTTCCACCAAAATGTATAGAGACTTGAGGGATGTGTACTAGTGGGGATGCATGAAAAGGGACATCACCAAATTTATTTCCAGTTGGCATAGTTGTCAACAAGTTAAAGCCGAACATCAAAGGTTAGGTGGCCTAACCCAAGCTATAGAGATTCCCACGTGGAAGTGAGAGGTGATTAATATGGATTTTGTGGTTGGGTTGCCCAAGACTAGAAAAGCTTTTGATTCCATTTTTGTGATGGTTGATAGGATGACTAAATTGGCTCACTTTGTACTAGTTAAAACATATATCGGGCTGAAGAGTATGCACGATTGTACATGCATGAGTCAGTAAGGTTGCATGAGATCCCCTTGTCCATCATATCGGATCATGGTTCACAATTCACTTCACACTTTTTGAGGTCTTTTCAAAGGGGTCTTGGTACAAAAGTTCACCTTAGTACGACCTTCCACCCTTAAACGGATGGCCAAGCCAAAAGAACCACTCAAACACTTGAGGATATACTTAGGTCATGTGTACTGGAGTTGAGGGGTAGTTGGGATGACCATCTTCCTTTGATTGAATTCACATACAACAATAGCTATCACTCTAGTATTTGTATGGCTCTATTTGAGGCTCTTTATGGGATATATTGTAGATCTCCGGTGGGTTGGTATGAAGTTGGATAGGTGGCTTTGTTGGGACCAGATCTGGTTATGGAGGCTCTTGAGAAGGTCAAGATGATTAGGAAAAGGTTGAGGACCCAAAGTCGTCAAAAAATCTTATACTGATGTATGAAGGAAAGACCTAGAATTCCAAGTGGGTAATTGGGTCTATTTGAAAGTTTCTCCAATGAAAGGTGTGGTTTGTTTTGGTAAAAAGGGGAAGTTGAGTCCAAGATATGTTAATCCATATGAGGTGATAGAGAGGGTTGTCAAGGTAGTTTATGAGTTGAAGTTGCCTAGAGAAATGAATTTGGTTCACGCAGTGTTCCATGTCTTTTTGTTGAGGAAATGTGTTTGTGATCCTAATGCCATTATGCCTCTTGATGTTGTGGGTGTTGTTGAGGATAACTTGACCTATGAGGAGGTTCTAGTTTAGAATTTGGATAGGCAAGTAAAAAGATTGAGGAATAAAGAGGTGGTATCCGTTAAGGTCCTTTGGAGGAACTATCAAGTTGAAAGTGCTACATGGGAGGCTGAAGCAGACATGCAAAAGAATTATCTTTAACTTTTTCACTCCACTCAAGCCTAAGGTACTAATCCTCATTCCCCTATGTTATTTCAAGTCTCATATTTCAGCCCCTAAGTCATTCATATGCATTCATGTTTAAGTTGATAAACTTGTGATGATTTTACACTTATGTTGAGAATTTGAAAATGGTGTATTACATATTACGTTGCATTCTTGTTGGGGATGATTTTTTGATGATAACTCTTGTCTTGTACATCTCTTTTACATTCGGGGATGAATGTTTCCAAGGGGGAGATATTGTAATGACCCCAAAAAAAGCCCAAAAATGTGCTACAGAATGCCCAAAATTTTAATTTTCATATATCTCAAAATTTGTTCATTATTTCAAATATCCGACTTCGGATTCTTGTTCAGGGGGACCAAATTAGGGAAAGAAGGGTCTAACCCCGATTTAAGAGCAAATATTCACCAATTACGAAATTCCAAAGTGTGACTTCCAGAGGGTTTTCTAGTCCCCTCGTGACGCACCCCTATGTATTTTGGGACATTATTTTTCAACTTCAGTCAAAGACTTTAAGTCTTGGGCCTAAAAGCTCTCATACGTGTTTTTACCTATACTTAGTCATATTTCACCTTCATACTACCCTAAACATTTTTCAATACTCACGCAAACACTTATTCATATTTTCACTCCCCAAACTCAAGTCCCAAACCCTCATCCCAAGCTAAGGTTATCCTTCAAGGTTCTTCTTCAAGCTTTGAGTCTCCATCTCCAATCTAAACCAAGTTCATCTATAAGATAAGGTATGTTGGTTTCTTTCATGGGTTTCTTTCACCCAAGATGCCCAAGCCTCTTTTTATGGAAATTGCATGATTTATAGTTTATTTACAAATGGGTCTCGATTATTATGAAATTCACTGCACACTATGTTAAAGCTATATAAAGGTATGATTGTTTTGCTATGTTTTGAGATATAAATCTTTGATCTAATGTACGATTTGAGAAGGTGTTTTGATGTATATTTCTTAAGGGTGTTCGAAGGTGTTGATTGATGGTTTTACAATGGATTTTCTTGCATGATTTTATTCCTATATTTCATGGTTTTATACAGCATTACACACCCTAAAAGTAGTTGATAAAATATCCGGATATAGTTTCTTGAGGAATTAAAGGTCCAAAGCATGAGATATGATATGAATAATGTTATGATGGTGAAAAGAGCTTATGTATATGATATACTCTATATAAAGTGTTGCATTAGACCATACCTGATCTGGGGGGACAAGAGCCCGGGTAACCATGTTGTTTATCCTCATCAACCATGCGAGGGGTTTATACTTCGTCACCATGTTAGTAAGGTATGATTACTATCAATCATGTGAGGGGCTTATACCACACAACTACCAAGGGGTTTATACCTTGAACAGCTAGCTTGGTCTTTTCTACACATGTGACATCCTATATGAGCATAAGTACTTAAGCATGTTTTACCTAATCATTGATCATACATGTCATATTGTATATTATGGCTATTGCTTAATATTATGCATTTTCATTATGATGACTATCTATTGTTGCATTGCATCTTATATAGTTAATACATTCAAATGTACTAACACATACTCTATGCCTACATGATGTCACCATATAGGAACTGGTGCCCAAGTTGATCATCCTCCTCCACATGACTAGTTCGGTGCTATTCAAGCTAGTTGGTGAGTCCTCTACTTCGGGGACCTAGTCTATGTTTCTTCTATTATATATTGAGACATTCATCTTTACTTTTCATTTTGACTATGAGGGTGATCCCGGTTACTTTGTCTGGGCCGCCACTTTTGTCTACGTATTAGAGGTGTTTGTTTGACATGTTATATATCTATGATATGAGTTCAACTCTTGTCTTTTGACGATTATATTGTGCAAACTTGTCCTTAGCCCCATTTTTCCCATTCTTTTATCTTTGATGTTTGATTTATTGCTTCCGTGACCAAGGATGTGTAATGAGGCTTTATGAGGCTTGCTTGGGGTCCCTTCGGGTTCTCCTTGAGTCGTGTCACGTCTAGGCCCTAGGCTTGGGTCGTGACACTCAGACTTTGAGTCGTTGTGGATCTTTGGGACTCTCTTCATTGCTTTCTTTCAAAATTAGTTCCAGATGTTATGAGACAGTCTTGTATCTTATTTTGAGACAATTTTATTTACCTTCCGTACTATTTAGATGTTTGTACTCATGACTCCAAGTTTAAGGATATTTGATATTGTGATGGTTTTTGATTTATTTTATTCTTTTGGGTCGTTACATTCTCCAAGACTAGATTTGGCATCTCGAAACTGATGGAATCAATGAAATCAAATTATGACACTCAAAACTCAAAAAGACCTCAAAATTCAAAATTTCCAATTTTAAGCCTTTTAAAACTCTTTCTTGTGCAAAACTCCAACTTTTTACAACATTTTCAAAATTCAACTTTTGGACTTATCCATAAATAACTCAAGTCAAATTTCAAGAAGGCCAAAATAACAATTAGATTGGATGTTCCTAAAATGGCCGTTGAGATCATTATATTATCCACTACCAAAAACAATGTTCGTCCTAGAACATGAGATAAGGGGCATACCTGAAGGCTTGAACAACTGAAGGTATCGGGCACGCATATCCGAATATATCCTATGTAGCCTCACCCTCGGTCCTATGGCTCCACTAGAATTTTACTGAAACAATCTCCTTAGCTCTCAATTTCCTCACACGCATGTCCAAAATGGCTATCAGTTGCTCTTCCTAAGTTCAATCAAGGCTCAACTCAACTGAATCCATAGAAATCAAATGAGGCTCATTTGAAATATAACACTGCAACATCGAAACATCGAATACAAGATGGATTGAAGATAGGTTGTATGGCAAGGTAAGTCTATAAGCCACCTCTCCCACTCTATCAAGAATCTCAAAATGACCATTAGATCTCGGACTGAGCTTGCCCTTCTTCCCGAATCTCATACCACCCTTCAAAGGTGAGACTTTAAACCAAACTATGTCACTAACTGTGAACTCCAAAGGTCTAACCCACCTAGCAGCATAACTCTTTGGGTGGATCTGGGCTATCACCAATCTACGTTGAATCAATTATGCCTACTCAAGATCATCTCTCAATGTATCAACACCAAAACTCTGCTCAGGCCAAGTGATCAATGTATCAACGTATCAACACCACTCAATAATAACTGTTTCATATGAAAACTCTACTAAGTCCAAGTGATGGTCCCATCTAACCCCAAAATCAATAACACATGCTTGAAAGATATCCTCTAATACCTGAATAGTCCTCTCAGAGTGGCCATTGGTCTGAGGGTGAAAAGTTGTACTTAAATCTAAATGAGTACCCAAACATGATGTAAAGCCCTCCAAAAATTCTAAGTAAACAACAAGCCTCGATCTGACACAATGGAAATCGGGACCCTGTGAAGTCTCACAATCTGACTGATATAAAGCTAAGCCAATCTCTCAGTTGTATACTTCACTTTGACCAGAATAAAGAGGGCAGACATTGTCAAATGATCTAGAACTACCCAAATAGAGTCCAAACCCCTAATAGCAGGAGGTAAGCCAATTACAAAGTACATGGAAATAAGCTTTTATTTACACATAGGAATGAGCATCCACTGAAGCACCCCACCTATCCTTAAGTGCTCACGCTTGACCTACTGACATCTCAAGCACCTGGATACAAATTCTGAAATATCTCTTTTCATACCAGGCCACCAATAATGTTGACTCATCTCATAGTACATCTTCGCTGCCCCTAGATGTATAGAGCATTAAGCACAATGAACCTCATGAAGTATAAATTCGATCAAATTACCCACCTTAGGCACACCAATATAACTCCCATTCCTCAAAACACAATCAGAAGCAATCATTGCTTCCCTAGCTTCACCTCTATTCACTTTATCCCGAATAATGCACAACTTCTCATCCTCAAACTATCTCTCTTGAATTAGATCAGTAAAGATGAGTGAGCCTCAATAGTAGCAAGAACTCCACCCTGCTTTGAAATCTATTACCTTACCAACCAATTAGCCAATCTCTGAACATCTCTAGCCAATGATCGTTCCTCAACCTGGATGGTTGTTAAGATCCCCATGCTGGAAGTTTCCTACTCAATGTACCAGTCACCACATTGGCCTTCCTGAGGTAATAGACAATTGTCAAGTCATAATCTTTTATAAGCTCAATCCACCTCCTTTGTCTCAGATTTAGATCCCTCTAGCTGAAGATATACTATAGACTGCAATGATCCGAAAAAATCTCAAAATCGACTCCATATAAATAGTGATGTCATAACTTTAATGCAAACACCACCGCAACCAACTTCAAATCATGGGAGGGGTAGTTCTTCTCATGAACTTTCAACTGTCTAGGACATAAGCAATAACCTTCACTTTCTGCATCAACAACTACCTATCCCCACTACCCAAGCATTACAATAAATAGTGAAATCAACACTCTTCTCTGGCAATATCATAATAGGAGTTGTAGTCAACAATAACTTAAGCTTTTTGAAGCTCTCTTCACACTCCTCAAACCACTGAAATACCAAAATCTTCTGAATAAGCCTAGTTAGTAGATTTTCAATAGTGAAAAAACCCTAAATAAAACAACAATAAGAACCTGCCAAGTCCACAAAATTGTGAATCTTTGTAGCTAAGATAGGCCTAATCCAAGCCCGAATGGATTACTCTTTGTCGGATCCACTCGAACACCCTCCTTGAATACCACTGGCCCCAAGAATGCTATTGAACTCAAGCAGAATCACCCTTGAAGAATTTTGCATATAACTTCTCCTCCCAGAGCACCTAGAGTACAATCCTTAAATGCATCAAATGGTCCTCCTCGAACTTGGAATAGACCAAGATTTCATCAATGAATACAATCACAAATGAATCTAGATATGGCTGGAACACCCCATTCATCAACTCCAAAAATGTTGCAAGGATGTTAGTCAAACGCAAAGTCATAACAAGAAACTCATAGTGGTCATACCTAGTCCAGAAGGCCGTCTTGGGTATATGTAATGGTCAAATTTGAAGCTGATGATACCCAAACCTCAAGTTGATCTTTTAAAATAGGGTTGCTCCCTTAAGATGATCAAATAAGTCTTCTGCACAGGAAATGATTACTTGTTCTTGACAGTCACTTTGTTCAACAGCCTATAATCAATACATATCCACATGGATCCATCCTTCTTTAAGAACAGGACTGGGGCACCCTATGGTGAAACACTAGGGCGAATAAAGCCCTTACTCAACAGATCTTGGAACTGCTCCTTCAACTCTATTCAGCTGGAACCATCTGATAGGGAGTGATAGAAATGGTCTTAGTGCTAGGGTCAAGTTCAATCACAAAATCAATGTCCCAATTAGGACAGACTCTCGGTAAATATGTAGGAAACATATTTGGAAACTCACAAACCACTAGAATAGACTCCATAGAAGGTGACTCAGTAGCAGTATCTCAAATGAAAGTAAAATAAGACAAACACCCTCGATTAATCAACTTTTGGGTCTGAATATAAGATATAACTTTACTAGGATAGGAACCTTTCAAACCAGTCCACTCAATCCTCGGTCTTCCTAGCATAGGTAAGATAATAGTCTTTGTATAATAATCAAGTTAGCACAATACAAAGATCACTAATCCATACCTATAATAATATAAAGATCTACCATATCCAATATAATCAGATCTACCCAAGTCTCATAGCCCGCCAAAGTAACAAGACAAGATTGGTAACCCGATACTACTAAGTGCTCTCCTATCAGGGTCAAAACATGAACAGGCACAGATTTGGAATCAAAGAGCAACTCAAACACCACCAAAAAAATAAGCAGACATATATGAATATTTAGAGCCAAGATTAAATAACATAGAACTAGGGTGATGGAAAACCGGAACAATACCTGTGATCATAGCATTAGAGGCCTCTGGTTGCGGTCTACCTGGGAAGGCATAGAAATGGCTACCTCGACCTCTGCAAGATAGTGGGCCCCACTTAAGAGGTGCATTTTCGCTGACCCTATGCTACCTAAAGGAGTGATAGTATTACCCATTCCTCTACCATCAGTGCGTCCAACTCTATCAGTTTGACCTCTACCCCGACCCCTAGTCGTTGGGGCTAAACCTTTGGCTGGTGGTGTCGAATCTCAAACGGATGCAGTGGAGTATGAATAGTGGTACCTAAATTGAGTCATTTCAAGGAACTATCAGATCATATGGTCAAAAGATGTGTAATCATATCAAGATCTAGGGGTGAATCACTGTTGTGAAGGAGCAGGAAGAATGTTACAGTCTCCCTGGCTTGCAGGCCTCCACTGGGAACCAAACAAACTCTAACCCAAACCGTTGGAATCATAAGAGCCTTATCCTCTCTTTAAAGCTGGCAAGACTGCATGAACCTCAGGATGCTGAGATGAACTACCTCCTCTGACAATACGTCTACCCCCCGACGAGGTGCCTGAGTACTTTCTCGATGTTTAAACCCTTTTAGGGTCCCCAAAACCCCTCCTTCTGCTTCTACTCTACCTCCATGGGGAACTAATCGTTAACTGAAAAGAAGCTCCATCTCTAGATATTAGAATCTGGACTATCTAATAGGAGAAACCAGCCTTCTCACAAACCGACGAACCCTCTCCACCTCGATTGAAAGTATAGCTATAGTATGGTGGGCCAACTGGTATAATCTAATGTCCTACCTTGAAACAATCATAGTGTCTTGTCTCAAACTCTGGAATCTCAATCAACTCTCTTCACGAACATTCAAAGGCAAAAATCGTTCACAGAATGCATCAAAAAACATCTCCTAAGTCATCTGAGGGCATCCTGCTAAAAGTTATCCTACATAAGTCCTCCACCGCTCTGTGGCTAGCCCATGGACTTGGAGGATGACATATCTCACTTGATGACTCTCTTCTATTCCTATGGTATCCAATAACTCTTTAAAACTATTCAAGAACTCAAGAGTATCCTTGGTCTTACTACCACGAACTGATGTGGGTCCATTTTCCAGAATCTCTCATACCTCAGCTGCTCATTATCAATAAAGATATCAACTGGTGGAACATCATCAATCGCAGTTGCTGGTGGCTGCTCAACCTGAACATGGGCTTATGGGGCCTATTAGTGATCTTGAGGCTACACCCTCACCAGAGTCTGTGAAGTACCAGGAGTTTCAGTTAAGCTACCTATCTATCCCAAAGTCTCCAACATACCCAAGACTCACAAAAGTGTATCATGGAGTAGTAGTGTTGTAGCAGAATCTTGTGAAACCTTCTCCTTCCTAGACTCCATAGCTCTCTTTGAATAGATACCTTGGTCATAATCTCTCGTTGGTGCGACCCCTCAGCCGTGACCTTTAGCTCGTCATCTAGCACGGCCCCTACCCCTAGCTGGGGTCTCCATAGGAACATCAGGGACGACCTTCCCTCTACCTATAGCAATACTAGTTATGGTCCTCACCATCCCTTAAAAGGACACACGAACACTCAATACATACATAAAACCCACACATGAATTAATTAGAATAAATCGAAAGAAAATTTCCTGATAGTCTTCAGAGCCTCTCAAGGGTAAGTAACGAATGTCTTTGTATTGATCTTCAAGATTCTACAAGATTGGGTTTGTACACATATGGGACCTATGAACCTAGGTCTCTGATATCAATTGTCTTGACCCAAATTCAAGTGTGATGGCACTCAGCTAACTCACCAAGGTGAGTCAACCCAAATCCAAATAACTTAACACTAATAACATAAGAAGAAAATAACAGTCTAATAACATAGATAAGCAAAAGAAAACACACTAAAACTATCCGGTGTCACATGTACAAGTCTTTAAATACAGAATACTCAAATAAAAGACAAGTCTTAGTGTCTGGTTCTCAAATAGAACAGAAATATAATGTAGTGCTCGTGAAAGCCTGTTGAAGACAGAAACATCTACCTCACAAGTAATCCAGATGCTCTATATAACAAATGGGAAGACTAGCAAGATGGACCAAGCTCACAACCTTCAAAAATAAAGCAAGGGGTGAGCACCAAACAATAGCATCTCTTTACATAAGTATATAAGTAGATCCAACACTTACTCAAGATCAGGAATATGATAAGTATATAATCTCGTAAATAATATACAACAATATCAAACAAATATGATATGTGATGGAATGGATGCGATGAGATGTACACAATGCAATGCAATGTCAAATAATTGTTATGTATGTATGTCCTGGAATACACATCCACGGACCAGATAATTACCTCAATTGAAACTTTGTGGGGGCCACATATGGACTGTGTATCTGTGAACATGTGCCAATGACCTCAGGTCATGCCTACCTATCCAAAAATAACCTCAAACCCATCCAGAAATAACCTCGGACCACCGGTATATTACCTTGGCTCGACCGGTGGAGAACTCCGCCACCAATCCACATTCTACCTTACTCATATCTCAGCTGTTATCATCACAAAAATATAAGTACAAATAATAATAAATGCAATATGCAGGATCACGATTATATCATAGTATGAACATCAAAATCATCTTGATATCTTAATATCAATACATCAATCATATCACAAAATAAGTACTATCTTACTATCAATATCGGATGATTCACAAAATCATATAAGTTATGAGTCCACAATTTCTTAGAAGTCAATATATTACCACATAGACAACTATTCATTCCAAAATATCATGATCAAGCCTATGGTGTTATAGTTCTATTCCCAAAGTACTCAATTACACAAATATAGGAGCATACAAGGTTCATTCATACGTAACAAAAGGTTAGAAGTCCACTTGCCTCAAATAAAGCATTCAATCAAGTCAAAATTGCCATTTTCCCCTTCTACAGTACTAAAAATCACCACAATCTATTCAATATGGCATCACAATCACGTAATAAATCTAATGACACTACAATCAATTAATTCAAAGTAAAAAGATAAGATGGTCAAAACTCTCATGCCAAAAATAAAAACCAAAAATTGAAAATTAATGTATCAAAATGTTGTCCATGTGATAAGGAGTTCATCTGTGAAAACGGTTTAGAAAATGGAGATACTATGAGGGAGAAATTCATGTTTAAATTTTGAAAACTGAAGTCCGAGAAATCCCAATTTGCACCATTAAAATCCAAAAATTAAATCAATGTGGCTCAATGAGATAGATTAAAAAATAGTTACCCAATCAATTTGCCTAGTAAAATCTCGAAATCTCTCTTGAAAGTGAAGCTTGAAGAGTTGAAAATGGAGGAAAATGAAATAAGATCATCTTTTAATGAAGTCCACTGTTCAAGACCACGCAAAAATGTGGAGGCCTAATAGCCATAGCTACACAATGCAGGCCCACCTTTTGCGAACAGAGAGGTCTAATTAAACTGAGACCCACGAATGTGGCAAAGGAGGTGCAATCGGTGGAGGGTTAGAGGCAGAAACACAAGAATTGAAACATGACAGTAATTTCACACTAGAACTTAACCCTTGAGAATTTGTTCAGAACCCCGCAAACACAAAACAAACATAGAACCCTACCAAAAATAACGATCCGAACTCAATGGAATCGTCAGAATTTTAATTCAAAATCTTTGTGGTCCCGAACCTGAGAAGGATCACTTAAACTAGTTTCAGTCTAAAAACTCAAAATATTCTCAGAACCTCTAAAATTAAAACAAAGGCATTTCTAATGTTAGGTTCACCATCTGGAATTACCAGCACTAACGAAATTTTGATATGAGCCCCCGAACCCCAAATGTTGACCAAAGTCAAACCTATGGACCTAAAATCTCCATTTTATTTTTGAATTCAATTCTGTATATTCTCCTAGATTTGGCATTTCAAAACTATTGGAATTGACAGAATGAAATTCCAATACTCGAAACTCAAAATGACCTCAAAACTCAAAATTTTCAACCTTAAGCATTTTAAAATTCTTTTGTTTGCAAATGTTTTTAAAATCTGACTTTTGAACTTATATATAAATGACTCAGTGTAACTTTTGAGAAGGGTAAAATGGTAATTAGATCGAAAGTTCTAGAGATAACCTTCGAGTAAATACAGATGACTTGTGTATCTTATTCTAGGTTGACAATCAAGGTGTTAGGATGACTCTTGCTATGGAGCAGAGTATCTAGTATAGATTATGAGATTTGAGAGGCTTTGTGTGGCTATAGAATCGTTCAGATAGCTTAGTTATGAACTTGGTGTACACAATTGTTATTGAGACAAATTCCTCCTCTATGTTTGCTCTTAGTCATTTGGGAATCTTTAGTTGTACCCTTAGCTGATGGCTTGTGGTATTTTGATTACTTTTATATATCATGTTATATTGTTATTGGTTGTTGGGACCGAGATGTTGATTTTGGATCAACTGAACCCCAGGTCAGTCCTCCCAACCTTAGCCTTTGTAGTGGTACAAGTTCATTTTCTTAGATTTTGTGTGACTTGTTTAGATACTAGAATGACATGCATTGCATTGTTCATTCATATTGTTTTTGTGGTACAATCTCGGTCATGCATTAACTCATTATTTTGCACAAAGAGTGAGAGTGGTGAAATAATTTTTTGTACTACTAATATGTCATTGTATTTGGACTGGCATTATGTGATGGATATCTACTAAATTTTTTAACTAATTTTATCATGATTCGTACCACCTGGACCACATGTTCTTCAAATTTAACACTTAGAGGCGTCAAGAACATACTCCTTTCTACTTTAGTCTATGAGGGGAATCCGCAATGACCTTAGCTTTTATGTTTTGGCTAGTCAGCACATCAACACCTATTCTGCATTTGGATACTACTATTTCTCCAGTATCACCGACATAGATGATCATTATAATAAGACCTAATGTCAACCCAGTACATAAGGGTTTCTCAAGCCCCTATGGGACTCCTGGATTATGAGACATTATATAGATGGACGGCGACATGGGTCCTACCTAATTAGCTTGGCTAGGGGAAAGGTCATACCGCACTTAATTATACATGACAGAGAGGTATCATGCATTGCATTTACATTCATCGTCATCCTTATTAGATTATTTGTTGTGTGTCGCCCGATAGTATGAGATACCAGACAGGGTACTATTTGCTATTTGTATCACCGCTGGGACACTAAGAGGTTTCCTTTGCTTAGGCCCGTTTTATTCTATTTTGCAGTGACTAGATAGTTATGATAGGTGTGATTGTACTATTGGGGTTTGAGTGTGTGTCCTTCTAGGTTGGTTAGAACTACTTCCTATGTCAATGATTATCCGAGATTCCTTATATTTCTTTCATTGCTATTGTCGATTTGACTCCATAACCTCCCTTTCATTTTAGAATCTAGTAGACCTAATTCTCCTAGGTACGCCTTCCGTTTCTCTTCATCATATCATATACTTGATTTAGTGGTACCCTGACTATTATTTCATTACTTGCACAATATACTTGCCTTACTTTCCTATTATTTATACTTGCTTTATCTGTGGAACTTAGTTGGCTTATGCTTGCTTAGTACCATTTGTTTGATACTGATATTAAACTTCTGCCCCCTACAAATTATGATGTGAGTCCCTGCACATTGTTGGCTTCCTTTCGTGAGCTAGTTGAGGATTTCAGATATCTTGATGAGCTCCTGACGTCTGGAGTTGTAGATTTTCATTTTACTGCACTTAGATTTATCTTTATTTTGTATTTAGAGATACTCGATACTATTATGTTATTTAAAAGCCTTTACTCTTATTTTTACATATTAGAAGCTCAAATACTAACTGATGCCAAGTCTTGGGGTGGGTTTCTATCTATTATTTTCTTTGGCATTTTGTATTTCGTATCATTATTGTGGAAGCTTTTACTTGTAGGGTTGTCTTACATTAGATATCATATTGCCTATGGTTTCAAGCTACGAATGAGGCTTACCTACCGATGGGTTGAGGCAGGTGCCATCATGGTCTGAGAAACCGAGTCATGATAGAGTCCAATATATGCTATTTTTTGTTTTTCAATTTATATAATACAGATGTAATCTGAAGAGTCATTCAAATTTTTTTATATGGTATTTTAATATTTAAAATTGTTAATTATTGTGATAGTTCTTTTTATGTAATTTTCAAATGATTTTTTAATCCAAATTTATGTAATATAGATAATTGTTTTTCAAAATATTTTAAACTATTTTAAGTTGTTAATTATTTTGATTTATAGTAACTTTTATGCAAATTCAAAGTAATAGATATTAGAGGAATTCAATTTGTCATTTAGAAATTTACATAACCAATACATGTGTGAGGTATGAAAGAACCTACTCATTGTGTCATGATGTAATGAAATAATTAATAAATAAATAAATAATTAAATTTTGTATAATTAGTATCACTATAAAATAACATATAAATTATTTCATAACTAATTTATGCATTATCAATACACGTACAGTTCTAACTTACTATCAAACAATTCCTTATTATTTTAATAATTTTGTAACGAATACACATGAGGCGTGTATTAGCACGACCAAAAAATTGTAGAAGCAAAAAAGGGTCGAACGGGGCCCACCTAAGAACTGCAAATAAGTAAATTAGTTGACATGTCACAAAGTTATCAGATGTCATGTGCTAAGCATTGTAAGCATAAAAATAAAATAGTCTTCACCAAAAACTTACAAAATATTAAGCCTAGAGCACAACCAAAGAATTGCATAAAATAAATTAAAATGACCAAATCGCCCTTACATGCCAAACCGGGCATGTTGACCTGGCATGCAAAACATTCTCTTATTGTAAATAAAATAGTAATAAATATACTATGGCGTGGTATGTTCATGTTGAACACTAGCCCAATTTCACCATATATATTAAGTTCATTGTAACTAATGAAGTTTATATTGTTTATATTTTTTTGTTGAGCTATGTTTTTGGGGAAAGCAACTAATAGCAAATTCTTTATTTTTTATCATTATTTATATTTACACAATATTGATTCATGCTGTAGCTGACAGCAAACAAGTAACATCATATTGTTTACTTCTATTTATATTTATATTTCCACAAAACGTGAATGTTTTTCTGTAGTGAAACTACATCATAAAATATTGGTTGATGCTGCAGCTGGTCTAGCATATTTAAAAATATTTGTACACATTCATGGGATCAAAAGCTTGCTTGAATCTGGCCCCTGATTTATAAGAAAATATTCGAGAAATTTAGAATGTTCAATTTTTGAATAGTAATAACAGAAGAAGGAAAGAAGAAAGTAGCTTGGACTTAATGAAATTTGTATTTTACTAACTTTTGGTATTTTTATAATAGTGTTGATCATGTGCTTTAGACTTTTTACTCGATGACATTTCTTTCGCTCATGAGGCGTGATATTCTTCTACAGCAGCAATGAATTGTAGCTTTCTTTTGCCCCTCATAGCAACATTTGTTAATGTTGAAACTGGAGGTAAATCAAAGATGGTTTCTTTTTGGCTGAGAGATAAAATGACCAATGAACCAGGTTCTTTCATCTGGCGTCCAAAATAGTGATTTTTGCGATTGAACTTTGAACCAATTTTGTGACAACTCTTCTCGAACTTGCTCAACATGAATCAAATGTTTCTACATTAAGAAATCAGAAAATTATAAGTTAGAATTTGTATGCAACTTGAGTTAATTTTGGTGTTACATGTATTTATACCGTGACAATGATGTTTCATATATTTGCTCTATTGTCATTGACAGTATTCTTTCAGACAGTTTGTCCGACATGGTTGCTGTCACTGTTCTACTTGCATTTGTGATCTCAACCTCAAATTCACTCCCCAAATGTTGTTTATTAGAGTGGTTGCACGGAAAAGATGATATTTATTGTTATTCTGCTGAGTTGTTATCACCTTGGAATCAACATTTTGCAGAGCTTGCAATTTATGCATTGAATTATTTTTTTCCGCTTCATTTGCACTAAATGTTTGCTTTCTGAGCAGCAAAGCACCGAAAAGTATTGAAATTCATTTGGTAACGACATCTCGCCTTCAACATAAAATGTTTGATCCTGTATAAAGGTCGTAGTGATTAAGTATAATCGAGTAATAAGAATTAACATAGAAATTGTTCTTTGAAGAGTGCATGAAAATGCATGGCAGCAAAGGATATTGCCATATAGGTGTAAATGGTAACAGAAGGTCCGCCTATTTACACTAAAATAAAAGCAAAGAACAAAGAGTGACATGTAGAGGTCACAAGTGTAACAGTTTATATTTCAAAACATGGCCAACATTTTGGAAACATTCCTTTCGACGGTCTCTGTAGAAACAATTTGGAGATTCCTAAAAAATGGCCTACTGTACAGAAATGGAAAGGACTACCCATGTAGAGTAGCCATAAGAAAGCAAATAAAATTAGTAGTAATACTGTTGGGACCGCGAATCAGACCACATAATCTCGCGACCTCCCCTCTAGCGATTATTGATTTTTTGAATCTGCCACCATCTTGCACTGCCGCAACAACCTGCGGGACACGCCGCCTGTATCACCACTTGACTGGAAGACTTTCGATACAAGTCTGCGATACAAGGCATTACCGCAGACTTTCACATCGCTAGGTTACTCCGCACACGTCGGTCCATCACTCCAGCCCTCTGAACCTAGGCTCTGATACCACTTGTTAGGACCGCAGGCATCCTCACCCTAACCCCGCATTAGTATGATATTGTCCGCTTTGGGCCAAACCCTCACGGATTTGTTTTTGGATATCTCCCAAAAGGCCTCATACTAATGGAGTTGGGTGAACACTTATATATTGCTACATTTTTTTTATTTGAAAATATGGGATGGGTTGCACATACCCAACAAATACACGTTCCATGTCCACAAAATAAAATTATATTCACAAAGATAGTCAGTGTCTCAGTGAATCTATTTTCCCTTCATAGGAAACTTGGGCTCAACATTTTCCGTCCAACAAGCAATTGATATTTTTATTTTATCTTCACTTCTTTTTCTGTACCATACATAATAATACCAAGTGATAAGTGGAGACTTGTAGTCTAGAGTAACTATTCAGTCCTGTGAGTTAACATACAACAACGACCCCATCCTAAATTAGTTGGTTTGGCAACCTATATATCCATGTGGTTATATTTAGGTTTATTTCATGATTTCTAAAAACTCGAAACAAAGAGCACATACAATCAAGAATAACTGCATTTCTCCAAAGCATCCAACTCTTCAAACAAGACAATCAGCGGAATAGGAGCTAATTCAAAATCACAGCTTCTATGCTACTTCACATAATCACAAGTAATTTATTAAAATCTCAGCTTTAAACCAAAAAGAAAAAGAACAATTTTTCCTGAGCTCGATTCAGAAACCCCAGACCCTTATTGATGTGGAATTCACACTACATGATCCATCAATACACAAGTAGATATAGCAAATGTGCACCCCTGTACTCACACAAGATGTGGTTGTATTGCAAAACTAAAGAAAAATAGAGTTAATCTGTTGATTATTTGTCAACCAATTATAAATTTTGTTTAATAGTCATAAATAAAAATTAAAAAGATAGTAACGATTAAGTTTTTCTCTTTCGAAGTTTATAATCCGTAAGACTTGATAGAAATTGTACAAATCAAGATATAGACTATGAACACCACCAAAATAACAAAGATGAAATCCTTAATGTAATGATCCTTCGGGCCATTTCTATGGTTTTGCAGTAATTTTGTTGACTTGAGCATGTGTATAGTGATCTCGCGCCATTGGTGATTTGTTGGGACTGTTGGGATGGTTATTGATTAGGTTATTTGGGAGTTATGTTGATTTTTGAATTAACTAGGAAGTTATACTTATAAAATGAGTTTTTGAATCAAGTTCTAGTAAACAGCCTCAGAGTGGAACTCTAATGATTCCATCAGTTGCGGAGCGGCCAAGTTAGGCTAGGAGCATGCGCGTTGTAGTTATATCATGGTTTTCAAATTTATCCACCAGAATCGATTAATAGTTGACTTATTATACACTCTAGGAATCATGTCCTGATTAAGAATTTTGATAGCATGGTTAGACCCGAAACGTCGAGTTTGGTCTAGGAAGCCCCTTTGTTTAATACAAAAGACTTTCGGATGCAATTTGACCTTGGGGAATTTCCATTAAAAGTTGTGTATAAAGAAGTGGGACCTTCACTTTATTGTTGGAAGCTCCGTTAAGAATTACGATCGTATCTTTGAGTCCTGAACATCGAAATTCATATAGTTACATAGTTTGTTTGTGAAAATCGAAGTTTGAAGGAGCCTGAAACAACGAAAAAAAGATTGAAAGGTTAATGAAGACATGATGAAATGGCAATCTCTATGCTGCCACATGGATGATATAGCACTACCATGTGGCAGAGAGGCGGCACAGCTGGTTAATGGACATCATCATCATCATCATCATCATCATCATCATCATCATCATCATCATCATCATCATCATCATCATCATCATCAT
>JAOTQR010094184.1:0-31443 GCA_025774065.1 Solanum ossicruentum | reverse complement strand
AATTCAAAATTGATCCAATTTTTGGACCAATTCTAATGGCCCAATACCTTTTTAATTGACCCAATTCCTCTTTTATTCGACGATATTTTCAACAACACCAACATACAAATTTGCCCTTTCCCTTTTTCCTTCATGTGTATCCTTTTCCACGCCTTTCTTTTTCCCCAAGACCAACACAACCAAACAATGACAACGACCAAACGTTCCAGCCAGCAATTCGTACTAACGGCACCCTCCTCAACGTTTCCAATGTTAAAGTTCAAACTCCCTAATTCTTATCTCAAATCCCCCCCCCCCCCAAACCAAAATCACTCCTATAAATACTCCGGGCTTCCTTCATTTTTTTCCTTTTTCCTAGTTCGAGAATTTAGAAAAGCAAATCAGAAACTACATTTCGTTCTTCTATTTCATCAAACTCGTGGTAGAAAATCACTTTTTGAGCTCGACTTATCCTGTTCGCTGCCCTCCAAAAGGTAACTATCTTGATCTTATTCTTGTTCATTCTGTTCGGATATGAGTGTTTGAATATCAAAGGGATTATTATGTTACATAATCTCTTTTAGTTGGATTTTTTTTGCCTGAAATTGTTGTGTTGTGACTGATTATTACTGTGCTATTGTTGTTATTAGTCATTAAGGTGATTTCCAAGGTCGTCGAGCCATGTTTGGAATTACAAGTTACGTAGTTTGGATAAAATATGTGCATTTGAATTACTATGAATTGATTAAGGATGTTGTTAATATCTTTTTCTTGTTACCATTAAGTTGCCAAGAAAATCGTTGTGTTGAAATGTGTTTGGGCCAGAGCTTTTCAGTATTAGACCTCACAAGTCTTAACCATGCTTATCGAAATAGGTTTATTTGACTAAGAGTACCTGACTTTGACTGACATTCTGCTGTATGTTTTTCACAAGCTTGCTGTGTTATACTTCATTTTAACTCGAGGTTAACTGGTGTATAACATAGTGATGATTCCTAAATTAATTTAAGGAATCGTCACCTAATTATTTTTAAGGTAAATTATGATATTTATTTTTTACTAAAGTGATGCTAAATTAAATTCGATTAATAGTCTACTTAACCTATGTAATTTTAGGTAAGAGTTCTAATTATCCTAAAAAAAAGGGATTAGACATCTTTTAGAATTTGTTAAAAAATGGTTAATCGATCAAGCTTAGGTTAATTAATCCAAACAAAATAAAGTACTAAGACGATAACATGTTTTAAATTTAAAATTCCTTTAGACTAGAAGTAAAAAGACAAAGACTTTAAAAAAGTGGTTGATTTACTTAAAGCTAAAACAATGCTGAAAAGAATTGAAAATCCAAGTAATTGAATGAGAAAAGATATTTTTAAAAATAAAACTCATGGATAAACTTTGGAAATTCAAAACTCTTTTGCATTTGATTCCGATTTTTTTTTTTAAAAGAATAATGGATAATCCTTTTGTTTAAAATATATTTTTCTCTTTTTTGTGCAAAGTAAGACACGAAACCTATTTTTTCTTAAATAATAATAATTTTTGGAATGGAACTTATATATAACAATAACATACCCAGTGGAATCCTACAATGCGGAGGATAGAACGTACGCATAGGTTTAAAAAATAATTTTTGATAAGGAGCTCATCCTAAAAATAAAACATTGACCCCTCTTTAGAAAACATAACAAAAGTTAATGTTACGATCATGATTATTTCTAACTAGAGGTGCACAAACTCAAACATCTATATCATGTTAGCTATATGAATCCAAACTAGAACATATCTAAATCACATAAATCAATTAAATATGTAAAGATAACGCATAAACAAATAATGCTAGTAGTAAGTCGTGAAGGATGATCCCAGACAAATTTGCTTGTTTTGCTATTTGAGTATTCTAAGAGGCTGTAACGACTCCATATTAGATATGCTTCTTGAGGCGATGGAGAGTCTATTATAAAGACACCATTTTAGCTCCCAAATATTCATGCAAATAAAGAGAAAACATAAAGATCAACTTCTCATGATATTGAATAAAGAAAATATAAAGCCAAGTAAAATCATACAATAAGTATAATATTTCACGCATGAAATAATATCAAATAAAATACTTATTTTGCGGTTGAAGATTTCCAAGCCAATTCAAATTAACCTATCCACCATGTGTCTTTTTAGAATAAAATCCTAAATTTCATCACATTAAATTATACCGAACTGAATATACCTAAATCACCTAAATTTTGCTGGGAAGCTAACTAAAACATGGTGCATCAACTTACTTTAGATTTCACATATGAAGCAAAAAAACAAAAAATTGGTATTTTATGGCAACATTTATAGCAATAATTTTAAATAAAGTAAACATTTAAAACAAACCAGTTCAAATGATAAGAAGTGTTGAGTAATAGTCAAAGGGGATAGTAACCAATTACACCAACAAACTTTTAAACAAAACTAACACATTACAGTAAAGAGAGAAAAGATAGCAATTTTTGGAAAATTCTAAGCATTTATTTTGAGGGTTCGTGCACCTATCATTTTTTTTTTTAAAAAAAAGAGGTTTGTAAGATGATTGGATTAACAGAACATCCAAACACATCTTTTTAATTTCAAGCTCTAGGATAGTACACTTCCTTAGCTTCAAGTTACAACAAAACAGAGATGACAGGCATTAGTTTGAGAAGAATGAGGACTACAGATGAACCAGTATCGAGACTAAATTACATTCTTGATATACACGATTACGGACTCCAAACACTTAAATAGGATGGAATTCAAGTAAATCAACATTTGGCAAAACCAAAACAAAAAGTCGAGCCTAAACAAGTAAATCCTATATGGAACAAATGAGTAAACGAGCTGGTGCTATTTATATGTAAAGTTTAAAAGGAGAATAAACTTGAGCAAAAAAAATTTAAAGAGAAGCACAATCACAGATATGATTATTAACTTAAAAAGAGGCTTACGAGAAAGAGCGAGACATAGATATGACAAAAGATGATCATAATAGTGGAGACGAAACTCAAATCGATATGAGGGGACATTTAAACAGCCCATGGAGACTACATTAAAAACCAGAAAAGGACAAAAAAAATTATAAGATATTAACATTTGGCTACAAAAAGGGATGCAACATTCATCTCGAATAAAGCACAGTAAGATCCATTACGATTGTACTCGGAAACCACAATAACAAGACAAGATAGGCTGCATTCATATGGAAGAAATTACAACTCAGAAAGGAATTTAAACTAGAATCCATAACAACGAGAAATAGCTCAAGACGACATCTTACATTTACGTCGGCATAAACAACGAGATCACATGGCTCATATATCAATTGAGATGGAGCCATTTTAGACCATGTAATCCAGTACTACAATTTCTAAGATCAATAATCGAATGTTGAAGTCTAAACCTTAATTTAACAAGAACCCAACTTAATACATATTGTTTGATATTGGAACGAATAGGAACAGAGGGAATGGGATTAGCGAGCTAGGACTTCTAGCTTGGACGTGTTACACCACCACATTCCAAAGCGGAAAGAGCGACCTTGGCCGCTAGTTTTTCGATACTGTTTGGGAGTTTCCCAAACCTCTGTTTTCGACTAAAAAAACAGTATATTTAGATAAGGGGCTGACCTTTTTGTTCTTCTAAAACAAAATAAAGAATTCAACCTCAAAATTCCTCCCTTTTTACAGATTTCGGTGGGAGTATTTATAGAGAAAATAGGGATTAAAAATTGGGGGGAAACGACTAGGTTTAGGATCAATTTGAATTTCAAAATTGAACTTTGAGGGGGGTCATCTTGTTGCTATCAATTGCGCTGGGCTTTGTTGCTTTTGCTGCGCGTTTGCATTTGTTCATCATCATCGTGCCCATTTCATCATTGTTGCATTTTTTTTCAACATCATGAAAAAAATTCAAAATGCATTGCTTACACCCAGAAAGAGCCCTAGGCTGACTGGGCAAGAAATGCATGTCGAAATAGAGCCACCAAATTTTTACATCTTAACTCAAACACCTGTGAAGAACAATGCAACACGGGAGAAGAGAGGTTCAACTCAAACTCTTGCCAAGAAGAGCGCCCCTGTCAAGAAGAGAGGTCCGACTTGATTTGCTCGAAACGGAAAAAAAAAGGAGAAAAGTGTGGATTCTTATTCAACAGAGCATCTTGATTTAGTTGTTGAATCTGAATCGTATTCGAATTTTGTCCAGTCAAATATTTCAAAACAAGCAAAGACTATTTTGAGAGAAGAGTCCTCCAAATCTACAAAGAAAAGAGCTTGTGAAACATTCAAAGAAGATTAAAAAAATTCTCAAGCAAAAGAAGGTCAAACCGGATGTTAAGTTATTTTTATGACATTATTTTCTTTTTCAAACATAATTTTAATAATTTCTTATGTATATAATATAAAGATTTTTTTTCATGTTGTATTGTGCAATTGCACAATTTTTTTTATTTTTTATTGTGCATGTGAGTTTCCAGAAACAAATGTCTATTTTGTTTGAATACTAATGACAAATTAATCTCATACTAATTTAAAGTACAAATTTTGATGGTCTCTCTGTTATTATTGGTATAGTTCAACACAATTCTAATATGCAAGTATATACATTTTTCTTGTGTATTCCTTATATCAAATTTGTGTAAAATTTACATTGGTTCCTATATATATATATGAGTTTGGTTTATATAAAATAGTCATAAGATTATTGTCACTGTATTTTTTTTTTGTATTAATTTGATATGAATCTAGACTGTTTGACTTGACACTAGTACAATTTTGTGAATGCATTTTATATGAAATTGGTATAACAACAACAATATTGATTGCTATTAGTTCATTTTTTCGTATAAACTTGGTATGAATATAGACTAGTTGACTTGACACTGGTATATTTTTTGTGAATGCATTTTATATGAAATTAGTATATATCTTACAATATATAAATTTGATATGCATATAGAGTTGTTGCTACTATATTTTTCTTGTATAGAATTGGTATGAATCTAGACTGTTTGACTTGATATTGGTATATTTTGGTGAATGCATTTTATATGAAATTGATATAACAACAACATTGGTTGTTGTTAGTGTAGCTTTTGTATAAAATTGGTGTGAATATAAATTGTTTGACTTGGAACGGGTATATTTTTGTGAAAGCATTTTATATGAAATTGGTATAACACCTTTACAATATACGATATGTTTAAACTTCACATCAATTTTGTAAAAAATGCTCATTGGTGGAACAACAATAATATTGGTTGATGTTAGTGTATTTGTTGTATAAAAATGGTTTGAGTATAAATTGTTGGGCTTGTACCTGATATACTTTCTTGGATTGCAGTTATATGAGCCTGACATGCCTTTTAGTGTATCTTTGGTATAAAATTAGTATGCATATAGAGTTTTATATGAAATTGATATATCTAGTATTATACATCGGTATAAAATACACAGTGGTTCAATATCCAGAACTTTGACATGTTTTTAGTTTATTATTTGTATAAATTATACTTTGATTCAACATTATAATGTGCATTTTGAAACGTAATGTGCATTTTTTTTTGGAATGATATGTTTACCACACTTTGGTATGTTTACTACACATACTATTTTATACCAGGACCATGCCGAATTCAAGATATACTATACATTGTGATTTATCCAAAAAATCAACTTCTATTATAAGTCATTTAAATATTAAAAAAAATAATCAAAGTAAAAAATAAGCAACAAGTGTTGGATAATGATTTTTTTCATTGTTTTGATTGAAAATTGCACAATAAATACATCAAAAATGACTATTACACATAATTATATCAAGAAAAACATAAAAAGTTGACTAATGCGTGTAATTCCATTTACCACCGTGTTGTATTAGTATGGATACATAATCATCATTTTTCATTTCAAATTAAATAATTTTTTATTTTCTAGATGGAAACAGAATACACCCGCAAAAAAATTATAAAAGGCAAGAAGTCTAAATTAAAACAAACATTTTTTAGGAAGATAAATAGTCATAAATAAGTGAACTATTTTGAGAGATTTGAGGAAGTCAAGTTGTTTAAGTTATCTTTTCCTCATTTTATGTTAATCACATATGTTAATTGCAGATTTGAATTATTTTTTAAATATTTTTCGTTTTTTCTTTTTCCAAATAGTAAAATGTAAAACTCTTATATATTGCAATTTTTTACTGTTAAAACTTGAAAGAAAAAAATGTTGTTATAACTTGAAATTTAATATCTTATAAAAAATTTTCCTGAAAAATAAGGGTCAGAGGGGTTGAAACTTATTGCAAATATGACCATTTAAATTGAAATTATGAGTAATTTAGAGTTCAAACGGTAGTTGAATTTACTTACTGACTAATTTGGTCACAAGACGAGTTAACATAAATTAATTAAAAAGTTTCTTAAAATTAAAAAAAAAAGTGAAATAATTAACTTTAAAATAATTTATAATTATACTAGTGTAAAGATAAAAACAAAATAAAATCTTTTGTATTGGTTTTTGAATAATTATGAAAAGTAAAAATTAAAATACGTAATTATAAAATACATGAAAAATATGCAATTATACAGTAACAATTAAAAATTTGACACCAAAATAACTTCAAAACATTTTTTAAAAAATTTTCAAAGACAATTTTAAATTTTAAAAAGAAGCTCGATAACTAATTTATATTTTGGAAGGTAATAATCTGATGTCAACAACTGCCCCTCATTTGGCTTGGGTCGATAAAAGAGATCCGAGGCAAAGGAAGTTGACGAATCCAATTTTGTTCGTCCATTCATTCATCACATTGAAATGGTGAATGGTAGGGGTTATTAGGAATTATGGCCGAACCTTGGCATTAAGTTTTCTACATATCTCAGATTACATGAGAACTTAGGCTACTTGTAGTTCACGACGCTTGATTTTACGCACGACTTTGAGAGAATAATTCACAAGCTATTTCGGAGTCGAATTATGGAGAGACCAAAGATCTCAAAAGTGGAATGAGGGGAAATGTTAGGATACAACCACGTTTAGAAAGTTGAGCCTACCTACATATCCTTTGGCTTAGGAATTAGGCTGTTTGTAGTTTGACTCAATCGATTGAAAAGGAAATCTCTTATGCTAAGATAACCTTTGATTCAGGAAGAGTGGCAAATAAATTGAGCATGATAAAAGAGCTTGCAACCTCTTAGTCATGAATTTGGTGCACTTCACACCATAAGTAAGAACTTACATAGACATAATTTTCAAAGCTCTTGGTGTATTGTCACTTAGACTGGAAAGATTGTTTCCGATGAGAATTGAAATCATCTGGATGTGAAACTGAAACCATCGAACTCAAAAAAAATACCCACATGTCTTCTAACAGGAGTGTGGTTGAATTATGGTGGTCACTCGTAAGCTCGTGTCTAAAGAGTTTGTTCCTCTTTGGACTATGTCCCAATTCGCGGCTAAGAAAAAGTTTCACGTTGTGTTGCATCCTACTTGATGACGTCTACACCTGTAGTTTGTTTGAGAATTCATCCTCTTGGATGCTCTCGACAAAGACTAAGATAAAACCTATTAGTGATAAATGAAACACAAACATGGATATAATTTGTGCAAGTCTAATTTAACGTGTCATTTTGAAGAAGATGATGATTCAATAATAGATTGATGTGTCACGCTGAAGGAGGTGACAATAAATTAACATGTCACGCTGAAGGCTGTAATGATCCAATAAAAAATTAACATGTCACGTTGAAGGAGGTGCCGATCTAATAATAAATTAATGTGTCACGCTGAAGGAGGTGACGATCCAATAATAAAATTATATGTCACGCTGAATGAGATGACGATCCAATAACATAATATGTCACGTTGAAAGAGGTGACGATCCAATAATAAATTAACGTGTCATGATGAAGGTGAAAGTCCAATAATAAATATGTTACACTTAAGACAGTGACGCTCCAATATAAACATAATGTGTCACACTGAAGGCAGTGATGCTCCAATAATGTAATGTGTCATAGTGAAGACAGTGACTCTCCAATAATGTGATGTATCACACTGAAAGCAGTGACGCTCCAATAATGTGACACTGAAGGAGGTGACGCTCCAATATTGTGACACTGAAGGAGGTGATGCTCCAATAATAAATTGACGTGTCACGCTGAAGGTGGTGACAGTCCAATGATGGAGTGTGTTTGTCTTGGATAAGATTTGGATACTCGCTTAACGTTTTCACCATGTCAATTTGGGGTTGTGAAATTGCTACAAGTTTGAATGATATTTGAGATATATATAATAATTTCTTTTCCTATTTTGGGGACACATTTTGATCTATTTTGCTTAATTTAAAATTCCCTCATGTCTATCTGATTCAGTCCTTTATTTACTGTAGCATTGTGATTAAATTTTCTCTTCTTTGAGTAAAATCAAGTCATTGTCCTATTATACTTTAAGCCTGAATTTCAGATTGTGCTTTGTTCTGTTTGAATTTTCTAAAGCTAAGATAAGTAGAAAATTCAAACAGAACAAAGCACATCTGAGGTTGTTCTTTAAGCTAAGATGTATACATCTGAGGTTGTTCTTGTTTCAAAATTGTCCTTCTTTATCGTTTGTTTAAATGTTTCTGTTGGATTGCATCCCTTCTTCCCCTGTAGTTCTAAATATTTGTGAATTGCTTTCGGTTGTCCAGATTTTGCATTTGCTTTCATGTTTAGTTTCATAAAATCAATTCAAGTATTAATTTTGGCACTATCAGACGACTTTATGATATCAAAATTGCTCGTAATGTCATCTTTGCAATAGCCTTCACTTTAGGCTCATCAATGATCTCTCTTTTTATAAATCTCTATGCGAAAAGTTAAATCTACGTAGCTGGCCATTTCTAGACGATAATTCATTTTGCGTGTGATTCTGTCTTTATGATGTTACACCTTTGTCTTATTGTTAAGAGTTCCACAGTGCATTGATTAAAATAATTCTTCTAGTTGTTCAATTGTATTTATTTTGGATGCTAAATTTTATTTTCTTATTTGCCTTGACAATGAATCAGCCCATCGAGTCTCTTTGGGACTCAATCTCAGCATGTCTACCTTTCGGGGCCATAATATCTGAAACATAGACATAAATGAACAATAATTAGCCCCAAAAATCAATAAATAAAATGCAAAAAAATTATCTAGGTCAATTGTAGAAGGGCTCTACGAAAGCCCCTTTACTAGTCGTTGTAAACCTATGAGTCGTAAAATGCTCTCGTAGATTAGGGATTCAAAATAATTTTTTATTTCTGGAAAAGCCTACGAGACCTAGGTATGACTCGTAAGTGATTTACAAGTCGTAGTTTGGGGTCGTAAAAAATTCTAGTGAGCAATTAAAATCAGGCGAAAATATACAAGATCTATCTACGAGTCGTAAAGTGATCTATAACTTATAGGTCTCATCCGATAGACAATCAGAAACATCAAGTTTCTGGAATTTCCCACGAGGGAAAATTATGACTCGTAGATTGCTCTACGGATCGTAAAAGGCGCTCGTGGACCAAAAATCTCAGTCATTTGAGTTTCTAAGTCCATCACATGGACCCCAAAAGATATTTTCAACCATTAGTTCTACCAGTATCGAAGCAAGAACACGCAGATCTGCTATAGAACGAATATGTTTATTTTTCAAATGATTCATATAGTCAAGTGCACCCATATGATTAGCACACAACAACTATTACCCACAATAATTTCAACATGTATTCACCTTATAAAAAATGATTAAGCATTAATTACCCTATAATTTTGACTATCTCAATTTGACTCATCATGATCCTATGTAATCAATCACCAATTCACAATCATAAGCCATTCAATATCACACATGGTGGATGATTTAATAGGTATAAACAAGTAGAATTCATAAGACCAGAATGCCCAATTCCGAAATCAATCAATCAATTTAACCAAGGGCAACCCAATTTCACATATACAATTCAAATTCAACAAGAATTACATGTCTAAACACCAAATCCATCACAATTATCAAATCAATCAATTAAAAGTAAGACAAATTTAGAGATTAAAATTAAACCAAGAACTTACCAAGAATGAAGATTAACTTGAAGAAGAGAGAGAAGGTGAATGAAAACAAAATTCTAGGGTTGCCGGAGAAGTGATCATGGTGGCCAAAAATTGATCGACAAAAACAAGGTGGGGATCAATGCGTGATTTTTAGTCAATTAGGTCAAATGTGGGGTCAAAATAATTTTGCCCCTCATTTTATACCTTTACCATGTCGATCGTTTAAATTACTGGGCTTGGGTCTAACAAACCCCAGTTACGAGTTGTAGATCATCTACGACTCGTAAGTCATGATTTCATAGAACCCTCAACACTTTGCAAAATTTCAAAAAAACTTAACTGAGGTCCATGGACCTCATTCACGGCTCATAGTTTGATCTACGAGTCGTAATGTTGGCTTGTGGATTGGAGTGCATATTTGTCCTGCTCACTTGAAATCTTATGAGATGGGGTACGAGTCGTAGACTGACTTACGACTCGTACATCCAGTCGTAGAAACTAACCTGATGCTTTTCTCAGCCAAATTTGTTGACTTAGTCCCTTACCTGCATACTCTTCATGAAATACACAATTACCCAATATGCAACCCAATTTCAAAAATTTCAATCAAAACAAAATCAAACAACTACCTAAGACTCCAAAAACTGAAAATAAACTAAAAACGAAGCTATTTCATTAAAAGCCTTGGGTTGCCTCCCAAGTAGCACCTTATTTATTGTCGCGGCACGACTTAAGCAAACTGGTTATTCAGACTTCACCAATTGCCCAAACCTCACTCTTATGCTCATCTGAATGCTTCATGGACTGATAGATATTGAAGACAAATTCATCATCATGCAATCTAAACTTATTCCATATCCACTAGAGCTCATCTAGTGGCTAGGAATGGTCTTTGCAAGATTATTGGGACGTCAAAGTCGACCTCGCAATCTAGAATCACAAAATCTGCAGGGAATATAAATTTGTCCACTTTTACAAACACATCATAGAGTATCCCCATAGGTTTTTTATCATTCGATCCGCCATTAACAATCGCATACTAGTTGGAAAGGGGCTCCCATTCCATGCTTTTTGTACACCGTAAGAGGCATCAAATTTATACTTGCACCTTAATCACATAATGCCCGAGCAAACTCTACGTCTCCTATAGTGCAAGGTATAGTGAAAGCACCTGGATCATCATCCTTTTGAACCAAGGACTTAATAATGATGACACTGTAATGTTAAAGTTCCTGACACATAGTGCGCTTTTTAGTAACCAAGTCCTTTATATACTTTGCATAACCCGACATTTTCTCCAAAGCCTCAATGAGCGCGATGTTTATAGATAGGTGCTTTAGCATGGAGAGGAAGTTTTTGAACTTGCCTTCCTCATCCCTCTTTTTGAGTCTTTAAGGGAAAGGAGGAGGAGGTCTAGGGACGGGTTTAAACCTTTGTGGTGCTTGAGTTGCTTTACTTATCCCATCCTTGCCACGATCATCTCCTTCATCCACATCCTTATCTATAACTATCTCCTCATGAACATCTTCAACATCATCTGGCATAGGAGAATCAATTATGCTCTTGCCACCCCTAGTAGTAACCGTTATACATTGCCCTTCATTCTTACAATTTTGAACAGTATTGCTAGGCAATATACCTTTTGACATTGATTCAACTAAGTTTACACTTGACCAAACTGTTGATCAAGCTGCTTAATAGCCACTGAATGAGACTCTATCTTTTAATTGATACTAGAAATGTCAGATTTCATGCCTCTTAGAGTCTCATCTTGTGTCTCATCTTTCTTCAACAAGCGATCAAATATCTCCTCAATTTTAGAATTGCTTGTACTGGCATCACGATTGTGTGGTGGCACATAAGGAGCATTTTTGAAGCCATCTCTGTGACCTCAATCTGTATTTGGACCCCTATTCTTATCATAGTAACCACCTTGTTTGTCTCTATAAGCTCCATCTCTATCATAGTAACGACCTCGATTTCCTTGACCTTGGCGCCAATAGTCCTGATTGGACCCTTGGGCATTCGTTTGGAAACCCCTTGTTTGATCATTCAAAAAAAAAACATCCTCATCATAATATGGCTCCTCATACATGGGTGCACATGGAGGTTGATGAACCACGACATTCACACTTTCTTGGCTTTGTTTCATCATCACCTCCATACCAGTGCGAATCTGAGCAAGTTGTTGTATAATTTCCTTATTAATTCTGGTATTCTGGACCTACACTAATAACATATGAACTCTTTGCAGACGTTCTATCCCGTTGTCCCTATGCATGATTTGTCTTGAATACTTGCTCTATACGCTCAACAATCCTTGTAAATGGTTGATCTAAAAATATGCCACCCATGGTAGTGTCAGCACAAGCTTGACTATTCTTATCAAGGGAACGGTAGAAGATCCCCACTAAGGCATCATCAACTATCTTGTGGTTAGGGACACACCTCAAACACTTAATAAACTGCTCTCATGCATGCTATTTGAATCACCAGGAAGTTGCTCAAAATTGTTAATCTGATCCTTTAACTTGAGCATCTTCGATTTAGGGAAGTACCTCTCTAAAAAGGCCTTCTGCAAATCTGCTCACCTAGTGATTGAACTTTGTGGGAGCTTAGATAGCCATAATGCAGCATTGCCCATAAGAGACAATAGGAAGACAGGAAGTCCCACAACATCCATAGAAATTATATATTCCCATCACACTTTTGCAAACAAATGTCACATTGTGCAAGTGGCTATGTGAATCCTCTAATGGTAAGCCCGCAAATATCCCATGATTCTACAACATCTAAACTAACCCACTCGAGTGGTAGTGGTGGCAACACAATAGCTCCAGTCACATCCATAGCCATAAGGTTTAACCTATACTGATTCCACTGGTAAGCATTGGCATTGAACTCCCGAGGCTGTGGAATTTCCTCAAGTGAGGTGGGTTTTCATCGCTATCATCAACATTAATATTCCGGTTCAAGGCTGCATTGACCACATTGTTGATATTTTCTTGGGCCATTGTTCTTAAAGTTCTTTTGGTCTCTAGATCAAGTGGAGTTAAAGGATTGCCTTGACTCCTAGTGTTGAGCATACACTACCTACACACCCTGCAAAGAAACAAAAGAAAAATTAAAAAAAAGTAAAATACAAAGGAAATAATGATTAACACTCGAATTACTTAGTGAATTAACTAATTCTAGCCATATTCCCCGGCAATGGCACCAAAAATCTTTGATATCGCCCAAGTTACACCTCTTTTTAGAGGATAAAGCGATTGATTTCAAGATATAGAACCTAGCCAAGGTTAGGGTCGAATCCCATAGGGAATACATATACTCAAGAAAATTCACCGATAAGTAATTCAAGTAATTAACCAACTCAATTCCCCAAAGAGTGGTTTTGCAATAATTGATAAGAAAGTAAACTAAACTAACTAATACAAGAGAGAATCAATAATAAAGAGCAACTAGGGTATTGTGTTTCCCATGATTCACCAACTTAGTATCCCCGGATAACCTAACTCTTGTCTAGTGTATAACATGTAGGACGGTAATTTAAGTTCACCAAGCCCTTTGGTCAAAGGTGAGAGGCGAATTTAACTATGCAACTTGGCCTATATTCATAGTATGCAATACTAACCATTACCTATAAATCCTAGTCAACCTCCCATTGGTCCAGTTCGGTTGATTAGATGAGAACACATCATCGAATCATGTTAATCAATCTCTTTTCCTATTCATTACTACCTTGGTCCAGTAAACAACACTTGGCAAGTTTAATTCTGATGTTGGCCACCACTAGAAAACATGCAAAACAAAGAAAATTGATTAATACATGCAAATACCCATTACAAGAATTGTGAATTATCTGTGTTTACTTTGCTTTATCTTCATGGTTCCCACAACCCTAGTGGTGGATTTAGCTACTCATGCTATGGATAGATAAAGAAATTATGAATTGAGAAAAAATAATTAAACACTTACCCAATTGAATTGAGAATCAAATAAATCCAAAATTGATTGAGAATCATAAGATTGAAGATCAAATTAATTCACAAGAGTATTCTCTCAATTTTCTGTTTAAGTATTGTATTCTAACCCTAATTACAATAAAAATAGCGACTCTCTCTGTGAAAAATGACATAAAAATTCTATTTTTAATAATTACAATTAAGTCCTTAATTAAATAGAAAGCTTGGTCAGCGGACTCCACGAAAGGTATCTACTACTCATATTATGATTTATGAGTCATAGCTGGGGTCTTGTATTTAGCTTATGAGATTATGGACTGCTCTTCGATGACTTTACTTTACGAGTTGTACATTGATTTATAACTCATATTGCTCTCTCATAGACTTCAATTGCATCACTGGAAATCTTCACGAAATCTATCTATATGACTCATAGAATGTTGTACGACTCGTATAGAGGTCTTATAGACTTGAGCTTCCGATATCATCGTTCACTGGAATTTGTCACAAGATTGACTCTAGGATTTATAGAATGTTCTACAATCCATAGAGAGTCTCAAAAACCATCAAAAACCAGCAATCTTCTGCAATTTTGCCCCAAGTCATTACCAACCTGTAATCTAGCAAAATTAAACACAAAACCATATAAAAACAAAAAATATCGCATTGAGAACACACAAAATCCTAAAATTTAAGCATCAAATCTGTTGTATTTTGACAAAACATCAAATATTACCTACATGGAGGTGCTAATAAAGCAGATGTAGGAACTGGTTAATTTTAGAAGCAACCGTTGAGGTCATTACGATAGGTATAGGGGGCAGGATAGATAGGCATATTGGGATTACAAAGATGGCTACAGGAATGATCATTATGTGCTACCACACAATTGTGATACCGGTGCCAATAGTTCTAGGATTGAGAGATGCTTGACCAACTGTTGAAGAAGGCTGGCATACAGGATGAGACCTTGAGGGGGATTAAGTCTGACATGTTCAACATAAATCAGAAGATTGAATCTCATTCTGTTGCAATCAAACGGCTGGAGCAACTGTCATGACCCAAGCCTATGGTCTAGACGTGACCGGCGAATAGGGAACCCGAGGAAACCCCAAACAAGACTCATAGTATATCATTACACATCCCTGGTTGTGGAAGCAATGGAATACAACAAGAAATAACAAATTGGGACAACCAGGGTTAAGGGAACACTTCCATATCATGAATAACAAGAGTTGACAGATGTCAAAGCTCATAGCATAGATACATATCATGTTCAATAACACCTCTATTACATAGATAAGAGTGGGGGCCAAGACAAAGCAACTAGGCTTACCCTCATAGATAAAGTAAACAATAAAGAAGAGTCTCTCAATACATAATGGGAGAAACTTAGACTAAGGTCCCCGAAGTGGAGGACTCACCAACTAGCTTGAGTAGTAACAAACTAGCCACGTGGAGGAGAAGGATGATAAACTTGTGCAACGGTTCCTACATAGTGACATCATGTAGGTATAGAGTATGCATTAGTATGTTTGAGTGTACTAAGTATGTAAGATGCAATGCAACAAGAGATAGGCATCATAGTTGAAATGGATAGAAATAGACAATAGATAGCATAATAACCCTATGAAATGCACGATTAATGTTTCACTAAAACATGCTTACGTAGGACATAACATATGTGTAAGAAGAGACCATTCATTATTGGTGGATCGTCACACCCTACCACCCTTCGCGATTGAGGTACAAACCCCGTTAATAGATTGGTAGATCCTCGCACCCTACCACCCTTGGTGTCGGAGTACTAACCCCCCGATAGGTTGATAGGTACAAATCCTAACAAGGTTGGTGGATCATCTTACCCTACCACCGTTGGTTCTGGAGTACCAACCCCTGATAGGTGATGGGTACAAACCCCCAACAAGGTTACCCGGCACACAACCCCTGGGTATGACATGGTCACATTCCAACACAGTATATAAATCACTATATATATGCATTCATTCATCATCACATCATCATCATATAGTCATTCAACTCACAAGACATGCATTGGACCTTCAATTCCTCAAGAAAGCACAACCAGACATTTTATCAAACACTCAGAGGGTGTGTGGTGCTAGTGTAAAACCATGTAATTCAAGAGTGAAATCATGCTAGAACATTCAATGTAAAACCTTCGATAGATACTCGGTAACACCCTCAAGCAATTTACATCAAAACCCTTCATTGAATCTGACAATAGACCTTGGTTTCATACCTCAAAACATAGCAAAATAGTCATAATTTCATGAGCTTCAACATAGTGTCCGGTGATTTTCATAATAAGATAGACCCAATTGTAAATCAATTTTAAATCAGGCAAATTAGAGAAGAAGGAAGGTTGGGTATCATGGGTGAAAGGAACCCCTGAAAGAAACCCACAAACCTTAGCTTGGAGATGAACCTTGTGAAGATTGGAGATGAAGACTTGAAGCTTGAAGATGAACCTTGAAGGAAATCGTTAGTTCCGGATGAGGGTTTGAGACTTGAATTTAGGAGTGAAAAATTTGGCTAAGTGTTTGAGTGAGTATTGGGGAATGTTTAGAATGATATGATGCTGAGATATAACTAAGTATAGGTATTTTCATGTGCGGGAACAATTAGGCCCAAGAATTAAAGTCTTGGATCGAAGTCAGAAAACTGCCCCTATTTTAACACTGATGCACGTCGCGTGGAGGGCGCGCAGTAGCTACTGGAATTCGTCATTTCAAAATTTGAAATTGTGATTCGTTTGCTCTAATATTAGGGTTAAACCCTTTTCTCCCTAATTTTGATCCCCTGAACAAGAATATGAAGTTGTATTTTTGATATCATGCATGAATGTTGAGATATATGAAAAATACAATTTCGGGTACTTTCGAGGCACATTTTCAGGCACTTTTTGGGGTCGTTTCAATATCTCCCCCTTGGAAAAATTCATCCCCGAATGTCAGAGACATATATGAGATGCATAAACATGACAATTTCAGCCCACATAGAGATGCAAGAATGCACTTAAACATCATATCAAAAACTTCATCATAAATGTAAATCAACTTGAACTTGTCAATTTAAACATGAACATATGCAATGACATGGGGTTTAACTTAAGACTTGAGATCAGATGAGGGACTTAGATCAATACCTTAGCCCTAAGTGGAGTGGAAAAGGTAAGGGTATCGCTACGGCCTCCCACGTGTCACTCTCAACTTGTTGATTCCTCCAAAGGACCTTAACGGAAGCCACCTCTTTATTTCTCAACCTCTTCACTTCCCTATCCAAAATCTGAACCGGAACCTCTTCATATGTCAAATTATCCTCAAAAATACCCACAACATCAGGAGGCACAATGACATTCGGATCCCCCACATATTTCCTCTACATGTGCACATGGAACACCGGATGCACCAATTCCATCTCACTAGGCAACTTCAACTCATAAGCTACCTTGCTAACCATACTCATAACCTTATAAGGACCAACATATCTTGGGCTCAACTTGCCCTTCTTACCAAAACGAACCACACCCTCATGGGTGAAACCTTTAGGTAGAACCAATCACCAACTTTAAGTTCAAGGTCTCTTCTTTTCTCATCAGCATAGGATTTTTGGCAACTTTAGGTCGTCTTCAACTTTTCTCTAATCATCTTAACCTTCTCAAGAGCCTCAATAACCAGATTTGGTCCCAAAAACGGTACCTCACCAACCTCAAACTAACCAACGGATGATCTATAACATCTTCCATAGAGAGCCTCAAAATGAGCCATACCGATGCTAGAATGATAGCTATTGTTGTAGGCAAACTCAATCAATGGAAGTTGATCAACCCAACTACCTTTAAGCTCCAAGACACATGCTCTAAGCATATCCTCAAGGGTTTGGATGGGCCTCTCGGCTTGTCCATCCGTTTGAGGGTGGACGGCTGTAGAAAGCATAACTCTAGTACCAAGACCCCTTTGGAAAGATCTCAAAAAATATGAAGTAAATTGTGCCACCTGATCCGATATGATGGAAAAAGGAATCCTATGCAAACTTACTAAGTCATAAATGCACAACCTTGCATAATCTTTAGCCCCAAATGTTGTTTTAACCGGTAGAAAGTGAGCTGATTTTTTCATCCTATCAACCACAACCCAAATGCAATCAAAACCCTTTCTAGTCTTGGGCAACCCAACCACAAAATCCATATTAATCACCTCCCACTTCCAAGTAGTAATCTAAATGTCTTGGGTTAGGCCACCCGACCTTTGATGCTCGGCTTTGACTTGTTGACAAGTATGACAACCATAAACGAATTTGGCAATATCCCTCTTCATGCCTCCCCACCAATGCACTTCCCTCAAGTCTCTATACATTTTGGTGGAACCAGTGTGGATAAAATAAGAAGAGTTATGGGCCTCATCATGGAACCTTTCTATCAAACTATCAAGACATGGCACACACAACCTACCTTAGTACCTAAGGGCGCCATCTGCCCTTTAAGAGAAACCTTCCACCTTGCGCTCTTTCACCAAGGCCTTCAATTCTAACAAGGATGGATCAAGATCTTATTTTACCATCACCTCATCAATTAAAGAAGACTTAGAGCCATCAACAACAACCACACCACTATAACCATCCTCTTCCAATGTAACTTCCAATCTAGTCACCCAATGCACCTTCTTTTCACTACCATCAACATGAGCTAGGCTACCCATGGACACCCTACTCAAGGCATTCGCCACCACCTTTGTCTTACTCAAATGATAATGCATGCTCATATCATAGTCCTTAAGAAGTTCTAACCATCTCCTTTGTCTCAAGTTGAGATCCTTTTGAGTGAAGACATATTGGAGGCTCTTATGATCGGTAAACACATCTATATGTACCCCATACAATTAGTGACGCCAAATATGTAATGCAAACACCACAACGGCTAACTCTAGATCATGGGTAGTGTAGTTCCTTTCATGTACTTTGAGTTGTCTAGAAGCATAATCTATGAACTTACCATTTTGCATCAGCACACAACCCAAACAACCCAGGAATCCGGTAGTGAAAATATAGGAGCGTACACAAGACTATCTTTCAATGTTTGGAAGCTCCTCTCACATTCATTGGTCCACATAAACTTAACCTTCTTTTGAGTCAATTTTTTCATTAGAGAAGCAATAGAAAAGAACCCATTCATAAACCTTCGATAATAACCCGCTAAACCCAAGAAACTTCTAATGTCTGATGGGGTCAATGGTCTAGACTAATTTCTAATCACATCAATTTTCTTTGGATCCACCTTAATACCATCCCTCGACACCACATGTCCTAGGAAGGCAACCTCCCTCAACAAAAATTTACACTTTTCATATTTAGCATACAATTGCTTCTCCCTCAATCTTTGCAACACAACTCTCAAATGAGCTCTACGCTCCTCCTCACCACGAGAACAGATCAAAATGTCATCAATGAAGACCATAACAAAGGAATCAAAGTAGGGTTTAAAGACCCTATTCATTAGGTCCATAAAGATGGTCGGTGCATTGTTCAATCAAAAGACATTATCACAAATTCTTAGTGCCTATACCTAGTCGGAAAGGTTGTCTTGGGAATATCACACTCCCTCACCTTCACTTGATGATACTTGGACGTAAGATCAATCTTAGACAAATGGCTAGCCCCTTGCAACTGGTCAAACAAATTATCAATCCTTAGAAGAGGATACCTATTCTTGATAGTGACCATATTGTGTTGCCAGTAGTCAATACACATCCTAAGGACCCATCCTTATTTTTCACAAACAACACCGGAGCACTCCAAGGTGATTGGTTAGGTCTAATAAATCCCTTCTCCAACAAGTCCCTCAATTCTTCCTTCAACTCCTTCAACTTCGTTGGGCCATATGGTAAGGGGGAATAGAGATAGGTTGAGTATCAGGGAGGAGGTTTATGTCAAAGTCTATTTCCCTTTCGAGAGGAACACAGGGAAGGTCATTTGGAAAGACATCAGAAAACTCATTTACAACTGGAACTGACTCTATGGGAAGGACTTTAGACTCCATATCTCTAACCCTCATAAGATGGTAAAGACACCCCTTAGAGATCAACTTACGAGCTTTAATGCAAGAGATGAATCTCCCTTGACCACCACATCTTGACTTTACCACTCAAGGACGGATTCATTTGGAAATTGGAATTTGACCTTATGGGTTCTATAATCAATAGAAGCATAGTAGGCATGCAATCGATCCATCCTAAGAATAATATCAAAATCCACCATGTTTAACTCAACAAGATCATAAGGCAAGATTTTATGTAAAATGCAAATAGGAAAACTTCTGTAAACTTTTCTAACAATAATGGATGCCTCAATAGGAGTAGACACCTCATATGCCTCATGAAACAACTCGAGGTTAACATGGAACTCTTTGGCAACAAAGGGGGTAACAAAAGAAAGAGTGGCACCTGGATCAATCAATGCATACATATCAAAAAGATTTTCAACATAGTGGTGATTCATCAACCCCTTACCTCCCATGCAAAGCATAAAATCAATTGTGCCTTGGGGCACCATCTTATCAGACACCTCTCCCCAAATGAACCGCATTAGCACCTTGTGAATGAACCTCTTTGCCCTTGTTGCAATCCAGGGGCAATCCACCTTTTTGTGACTCATATTCCCCAAAACCAAAGAATGCATTAGTGTCTCTCAAGCATAGGCCACTATGCCTCTTACCACACCTAGGACACATCTAATCAGGAACCACAATACCAACACCTTGGGACCTTGGGAAGTCATTGGCAAACCCGCGATTGGGAGCATGAGAGGACCCTTGGTCTAAGTGGACTCGATCCCCATTTTGGAACTTACCCTCGAAACAGGCCATCTTGGCCTCATGACGTCTTCTCTTTCTCAATTTTTCCTCCTCCATTTGCTCAGCATAGCTCACCAAGCGAGACAAGTCCATGTCCCACTAATTAGCATGGCAGATTGACATTCTTCACGTACCAAGTCGGAGACCCCCATCATAAAATTATTCATCCTAAATCTAGGATCGGCCACCAAATGAGGAGCATACTTTGAAAGTTAGGTAAACTTGAGGGCATACTCCCTCACACTCATAGTCCTTTGTCTCAAATTCATAAATTTCACCAACTTAGCTTCCCTAAGTTCAAGGGGAAGAACTGATTAAGAAAGCCACCTTGAACTCCTCCCAAAGCACCACATTACCGTTTCCCTTCTCCCTCTTCAATTGGTCATACCATATTTTAGCTACTCCTTTGAGTTGGTATGCCACCAACTCCGCCTTTTCATTCGGCCCAACACCCATGATAGTTAAAATCTTGTAGACCTCATCAATGAACTCTTATAGATCTTCAACCACCTTTGACCCATATAACACCGAAGGATTCATCCTCATGAAGTCTCTTACCCAAGAGGCATCGTAGGAGCATGAGGGACTTGGGCCCCTTAGGTGGGTTGATTAGCTGCCACTTGTGCAAGCAAGGTGAGACCATCCCTAAGCTCTCCATTGGCCGGTTGCTCCTCAGGCATGCAGGCTCGTCTTCCCCTTATATTAGGCATGATCTAGTATAACAAAGAACAATCGTTAGGGGGAAAGCTTACTTTATCTCTATAGCACAACTTAGAACATTAAGAAGGAAAACATTTCCTAGAACGTCTCATAGCCTCCTTCTCATAGTTATTGTGCACAAAACAACCATGAATAAGACTTTATTCAACACAGTGTGTTGGACTTTGAGGATCTAACAACCTAGTGCTTTGATACCACCTTTGTCACGACCCAAGCCTAGGGCCTAAATATGACTGGCGAATGGGGAACTTGAAGGAACCCCAAACAAGCCTGTATCATATCATTACATATCCTTCGTCGCAGAAGCAAGGGAATACAACAAAAAATAACAAATTGGGACAACTGGGGCTAAGGGAACACTTCCATATCATGAACAACAAGAGTCGATAGATGTCAAAGCTCATAGCGTAGATACATATCATGTCCAACAATACCTTTATTATATAAATATGAGCAGGGGCCAAGACAAAGTAACTAGGCTCACACTCATAGCTAAAGTAAACAATAAAGAAGAGTGTCTCAATACATAATAAGAGAAACTTAGACTAAGGTCCCTAAAGTAGAGGACTCACCAACTAGCTTGAATAGTACCAAACTAGCAACGTGGAGGAGGAGTATGATCAACTTGTGCACCGATTCCTACATGCTGACATCATGTAGGCATAAAGTATGCGTTAGTATGTTTCAATGTACTAAGTATGTAGGATGCAATACAATAAGAGATAGGAATCATAGTCGAAATACATAGAAATAGACGATAGCTAGCATAGTAACCATATGACATGCATGATTTGTGCTTAAGTAAAACATGATTACGTAGGACATAACATATGTGTAAGAAGATACAGTTCATTATTGGTGGATTGTCATACCCTACCACCCCTTGGTGAGGTACAAACCCCGTCAAGAGGTTGGTGGATTGTCGCACCCTACCATCCTTGGTGCCAGAGTACAAACCCCCCGATAGGTTGATAGTTGCAAACTCCCAACAAGATTGGTGGATCGTCTCACCCTACCACCTTGGTAATGGAGTACAAACCCCCCGATAGGTTGATGGGTACAAACCCCCAACAAGGTTACCCGACGAACAACCCCCGGGTAGGGCATAGTCACATTCCAACACTATATAGAGATCACCATATACATGCATTCATTCATCATCATTTCATCATTATTTCATCATTATTTCATCGTGATATCATAATCATATAGTCATTCAACTCACAAGACATGAATTGGACCTTCAATTCCTCAAGAAATCATAATAGGACATTTTATCAAACACTGGGTATGTGGTGCTAGTGTAAAACCATACAATTCACGAGTGAAATCATGCTAGAAAATTTAATGTAAAACCTTCTATAGGTACTTGGCAACACCCTCAAGAAATTTACATCAAAACCCTTCATCGAATCTTACAATAAACCTTGGTTTCATACCTCAAAACATAGCAAAATATTCACAATTTCATGAGCTTCAACATAGTGTGCAGTGATTTTTATAATATGATAGACCCAATTGTAAATCAACTTTAAATCATACAAATTAGAGAAGAAGGAAGTTTGGGTATCACGGGTGAAAGGAACGCATGAAAGAAACCACATACCTTGGCTTGGAGATGAACTTAGTGAAGATTGGAGATGGAGACTTGAAGCTTGAAGAAGAACCTTAAAGGAAATCCTTAGTTCCGGATGAGGGTTTGAGACTTGAATTTAGGAGTGAAAAATTTGGCTAAGTGTTTGAGTGAGTATTGTGGAATGTTTAGGATGATATGATGCTGAGATATGACTAAGTATAAGTATTTTCATATGTGGGAACACTTAGGCCCAAGACTTAAAGTCTTGGACCGAAGTCAGAAAACTGCCCCCATTTTAACACTGTTGCGCGTCGCGTGGAGGGCGCGTAGTAGCTACTAGAATTCGTCATTTCAAAATTTGAAATTGTGATTTGTTCACTTTGAAATCAGGGAATTGGGTAGTAGGGGGCGGCACCCTTGGACCCGCTTTGCCCTGCTGGCTATTGGAAAGTCTCCGTTTACCGCGAAGTGAATCTTAGACCCTTTACCACCAAACTTTGATCCCCTGAACAAGAATATGAAGTCGAATTTTTGATACTACACATGAATTTTTAGATATATGGAAATTGCAATTCCGGGCACTTCCGAGGCACATTTTTGGGTACTTTTTGGGATTATTTCAGCAACAATTTGATCAAGTATCAACTTAACTCAATTAGTGTCAAAAAGGCACATTGCCCAGTAGCACAGTACAAAACTAAAAGAATAACGAGCAGTGTAAGATGATTATTACTCATGGTGATAAGAGTTCCACTGATCCATCCATAACGGTTAATGATGAAGCATGGGAACTTAGTGAAATCTGAGTACCCAAGTTGTTTATGTCGTGTTGTGATAATAATCAATCGCTGCTTGGGAGGCTACCCAATGTAGAGACAGATGCTTAGACGCCCATGTATGTTCCTTTTTACCCCTGTGATTTACTTTGCATTTTTGGTGTGCATTGAGGACAATGCACCTTTTCTCAATGGAGCATGGGCAGTTATATGTCTCAGTAGAGTCTGAGTAGTCTTGGCCTATAACTATCCCAAATTTTGAATCCTAGGGGCTTTCTTGCTTGTATTTTTTTTCCTGTGGATATTTAATTTCTATTGAACCAGAATGTTTAGGATGTGTAGTTAGTATTGGTAGCATATAGTACTAATATCTATGGAATATATATGTTTTTGTGCTTTTTTGTGAATATTGATACCTACCAAAATTTTGTAAGTTAGTCTAGATAGTAACCATGCATGTTTGATTCATGATAGTACTTGTTATGATAAGTGAGGATAAATTTGAGATGAAAAACATGATTTAGGAGTCTTTGTTAATAGTGGAATCAGTGTCATGTGAGTGTGAGCATACTTTTCTAAATTCATATACTATGTTTCAATTTAGAACTTGCCTTATTACTATGACTTAAATCGTAGGTTAGTTGTTTAGGAAAGGATCTTCGGCCGTTGTTCATGATAGTCCATTTAGCCTAAATGACTAATCAAAAGTGTGAAATATCCCTTAATCCTAATATTTGAGTGCTACATGCACCTTTCTTTGTAAAAATCAAAGTTTCCTAGCCTTATTAGATGTAAAATCATGAGATTGGCCTTGGTCCTTCCTTGAACATTGTGCACCTTGACTAAGGCAAAAACCCTAAGTTGAGGGTGGCTACCTAAAGTGGCCCTAGTTCCTAGGTTGGATATTGTGCACCTCAACTCAGGCCAAAAACCTAAGTTCCGGGTGGCTTGTGTAGGGGTAAACACAAATTGAGGGGTAAAATTAGTGATACAAGGAGAGGGAGATAAAAATGTGTACTAGGTTCAAGAAAAATGAGTGATGCCTAAGCTAAACTAAAAAAAATGCTGCGAAAATACTAGACAAAAAGCTAAAAAAATGAGAATAAAGCATCCAGAAAAATTTACAATAGGAGAAAGGGAGAAAGCGTGAAAAATATTGGTAAGGCTAAAGTGTATAAAATGCTGTGTCAAGAAGGGTTTTTAGTCGCTATGTTCCTAGAACATCATACCAAACTCCCTGAGCCTATATTACAAGTCCATAAAGTCCTGAAGAGATTCTAGTTCAAGTAGCCAAAGGTCATAGTTTTGAGTACAGGGTCAAGCATATTGTATTGAGCATGGAATTTAAATGTCTTTTGTGAAAGTGAGTGATTTTGCATAGCCCCAAGATTATACTTGAAAATATCATTATGAGAGGGATATGAGACTTCTTCTGTGAGGACACAAGCATTGCATTATTTACATTAGACTAACTCAATGATTGTGGCTTATTGATAATTACCTTGCTTGTCATAGTTGCACTATCGCATACATTGATCTGTGTTAGTTTGTTGGATTGCTATCTAAGGTGTTTTTAAAGTGGTGTGGGTATTTGTGCTTGAGTTTGATATGATGTATTCCATTAGATTGAGGTCTGTATGTTACTGTGCTGCTTATTTAGATTGAGTCCGTTGCTTGAGGACAAGTAACAATTTTAAGTTGAGGGTGTTGATGTGATGACAAAATACAACACTTTTGATGCTTAAAATCTAGAATTTTGTGTGTTCTCAATACGATGTTAGTAGATTTGATGTGTTTTTATGGTTGTTTTGCAGGATTACAGTGTTGGTAAAATATTTGGGCTAAGTGTACAGAATTTGTGAAGCAGAGGTTCCACGAGACCCTTTAATGGTTGTAAAGATTTTTACAGGCCCTAAAGGTGGTTTCGCATACAATTCTAGTGAAGGGTGATTTTTCGAAGTTGTCTACAAATATGCAGACGAGTCATAGAAGTTTATACGAGCCTTAGACTTGGTGTCATGCCCTAAGGATCAGAAAGTGGGGAGTTGTTGAAAAGTCATTCGATGAAAACCCCTATGGGCCATAGAACTTTATACAGGCATAGAGGGGTGTTGTAGAAGTCAGTCCTAGATTTGAAAAAACAATCTACCAAAGCGCGACTATGGGTCGTAAAATGTTATATGACCTGTATAAGCTACCGTAGAGTCTACCAACTTAGTTATCCTATTACATTTTGGTTTTATATTTTAAACATTATAAATAGATTTGTTAGGTTATTTTTCATAGGGAGCAATGGAGGGACGTGATAGAACAACAGAGATCTTGAGAGAAACACTTGTAAAACTTTATTTCACTTTTAATTTCAATCTCGTAATTCGTGGTGAAGAGTTTGGATTTCTTATACTTAATTCTCTTGTGTAAGTGCTCAATTATGTTATTCAAATTCATAATTTTTTCATTTACACTGATCATGAGTAGCTAAATCCACAACTAGGGTTGTGGGAGCAATGAAGAACTAACCAATGAAATCAAATAATTAGTAATTCTTTAAAAGTGCACATCCATGTATTAATTAATTCTCTTCAATTTAAATGCTTTCTAGTGGTATCCAACGTTACAACTCGCCTAGTGTTACTGACTGGATCAAGGTAGTAATGAATAGGAAAAGAGATTAATCAAATTTGGCCAAGGGGAGGTTTTACCAGAATAATAGGTAAAGGTTAGTAATGTCACACTGCTAGGATGGACCAAATCACGTAGTGAATTCGCCTCTCCCCTTGGCCAAAAGGTTTGATGAACTTAACTTATCATTCTGCATGCTACACATTGGAAAAGAATTCAATTAACTAGTAATACTGAGTTAGAGAATCATGGGAAACACAATATCCAATTTACTCTTTATATCGATTTAACTCTTGTCTTAGTTTAGAATTACTTTTCATATTGGTTATAAAATCCCCCCCTCCCGGAGAGATAAAGTGGTTAATCAACTCAAATTGCATTGAATTCTTCTAAGTCTACAATATTCCATGTGGAATTTGATCCTAACCTTAGTTAGGTTATATATCTTACCAACGACTGCTTTAGCCTAAAAATGGAGGTGTAGCTTGGGCAACATCAATTGGCTCTTTTGAAATGCTAGAGAGTAGGTGAGGTGGCTTACAGACTAGCGTTTCCACCTAGTCTATTTTATGTGCACCCGGTATTTCATGTCTCGATGCTACAGTGTTTATACTTCATATGAGCCTCATAGGATATCTATTGATTCGATAGAGTTGGGATCAGATTTGACTTACAAGGAGGAGCTAAAGGCTATTCTAGATAGACAGGTCCAGAAGTTGAGGACCAAAGAGATAGGCTCAGTAAAGAAACAATGGCGACATTAACCAGTGAGAGAGGCTACTTGGGAGACAAAGTCTGATATGCAAACCTACTACTCTAATCTTTTTTAGACTTCAACTATGTCCCTTACTTATGTGTTGGAGAATATATGATTTTTAGTGGTGGATTATGTTAATAATCCTAAAGGTCATTGTTTATTTTTTGATAAAATTACCATTTTATTCTTCCCAAAAGTAACCCCAAGTACATTTGTTTGATTTTAAAAGTTAATTTTTGAGAATTTTTATAAAAGTTGAGATATTTGCAACCTAATTTTGAAAATTTTAAGTCTTTTGGAGATTTGAATCTCGAAATGAAATTCCATCAATTCCATTAGTTTTGGAATAGGAGAATTCGCCTAGAAAAGTTGTCAGAATTAGATTTGGAGTTATGTGATTTTAGATCCAGAGTTGAAAGCTGAGTTAAAGTTGGAGTTTGGTTTGACTTTAGTCAATGTTTTGAGTTTCGATACTCAGATCAACTTTCTGATGGTTCCAACGATCTCAAGAAATAATTTTTTTTCTAAAGATAGCTTTGCCTGATTTTTTTAAAGTGTTTTGGTATCATTTTGACATTTTAAGTGGTCTAAATTAGACTTAAGGCATTTAATTAGGCTCTGGGTCAAGGAGGCTTTGGATATGATTTTTGATGATTCCATTGAATCCAAACCATCAATTTTTTTAGGGTTGCATGTATGATTTGTGTATACGGGATTACGAATAAATTTCGAGTGTTGATTCCGTGTCTTTGAATTGGTTGAAAAAGATTTGTGATCTGGTGGAGGCCTCACTATAGTGACACTTTTGCCGCTATAGTAATAAATGTCATTTGTGCGGATGTCACTATAGTGACACTTTTATTATTATAGCGATATCTATCTTTTGTGCAGATTTCGTTGTAGTAAAAGGAGATGATTCACAGATTTAGGAAGAGGACCTTTGAGCTAAAGGGGAGATGGGGAGTTGCTAAACCAAATGAGTCTTAAGTTTTGATAATGATAAGTTGATCAGGATGCAATGTTGATGTTTTTGAATCTCTTATATCCCTTAAAGCTAGGTTGAGGTGATACTTTATTCCTGTCTTATGTATAAGCACCATGCCTTTGGATTGAACCCATATACCCGATGTTGATTCATTGTTCATGATGAGTCTAGAGGATGAGGAGTAACAATTTTACTCTATCTCACAAAACCTCAGAGTTTCTAACCTTATGTCGTAAAAGATGCGACTTGAGTTTTGCAGCATGTTCAATTCTATATATGCATGATAGATCCAAAAAGGGCTAATGACGTTGTATCATATTACAAATGCTCTCAGATTTAATTCCTTAAATGTATCGTGCTTATGATCTTTTCTCCATGCCTTTCCAATAATCCTTCCTTCCAGTCTTGATAGCAATGTTGATGATAATATATAAGTTATTGTTGATGAGTGCATATGGATGTTCTTTGACGTGATGATAATGATATCCTCCTCTAATTAAGGTCGTAGACGTAGAGAAAAAGAAATATGAGACATTGTGATATGATGCAAATAAGTAATAACAGAGTAGAGTGTCTCTAGGCAAGAGCTTGTTAGTGTACCTTTAAATGAGAAGTTAACTCAATGACAGATGTACAAGTGTTGAGTAGGCTTGATAATTCTCTGGTATAGTTGAAGTGGTTAAAAATAATAGGCTTGAATTTGTAGATGTCACGATATGAGTGATTGGAGAAGGCTATCGATGATTTTGAGTAAGTGTTTTAGGTAGATGTAATAGATGTAGTGATGGGGAAGTAGTGTTCTCTAAAGAAAGTTCTTGAGGAAGTATGGAATTTGATTTTAGGGTTAGCTTTGTAGTAGTATGATCATCTTAGGAATAACACTTTAGGGCTTAGAATTAGGCTTGTATTGAATAAGAGGATGTGGTTAGGAAGAGATTTAAATAGAACTTTAAGCTTTAAATTGATGATATAGTGCCATGAAGAGGAGTGTAGTTGAGATAAGGTGTGAGATTGGGAGTTACCCATAGAGTGTTATGCACCTTGATGATCCTATTCTCAATTAGAGTTGAACTCACTCTTGAGGTGTTTGAGCGATTTGAATTGAGTGCGTTTCGTCTTTCCATTCACGCTTGATAATGAGGATGTTGAGAGATATTCCTATCCTTGACGTAATTGACTATCCATTCTTGTGTTGATGTGTTAATTCTTGAGTCTGAGTAGAGTTTATTCAAGTCGATAAAGTGTTAAGAGTTGGAGTTGTTGGGTGAGTGTTGAGATGAGTCCCGAGTATTTATGACTCTAAAATACTCACGACTCATCTCAACACTCACCCAACAACTTTGACATTGTGCCAAAGGGTGGGGAAGTGTTTTAGAGTCATAAGAGACCTCTAGTAGTTAGAAGAGTTCAAGAGTTTCTTATAAATTGAGTTTTTAGTGTTGGATTATGCAAGGGTCAACTTTCAATGATCATAACTTTTATCACACAAAGCACTAGATGACCTATAACATACCAAATGAAAGCCCTTTGAATTAGCTTTCCAACACAACTGGTTTCACCTTATTCCGAGTCCCAAGTCTAACGTTATGACCATTTTACTGAAGATTGTCAGTGCAGAGTTGCACTACAAGACCCCTGTTATGAGTCTTAGGTTGGGGTAAGAGTCGTAGTGTGGGCTCGTAGCAACTTCCAGAAACTTTGACATTGTGCCAAAGGGTTATGAGAGGGTTCCTACGAGTCGTAGTATAGTTTACGGGTTATAACAGGACACGTAATGGGATTTTGATAGCTTTTAAGAAAGGTTATTTTTCTTAATCCCCACTAATTTCTGTTTAACCCTCAGCCATTGTGGACTAAATATAAGTCCTAAAAACAGACTCTTAGCCATAATTTTCCCCCATTCTTCACTTAGGGTTTTCTTGAGGAGAAGCAAGAGAGCAAGAGATGGGAAAGAGGAGCAAAGTTCTTGGTTCTACCGCAAAGTTTATTTACTTCTTCAAACTCCAGGTATGCAGGGCTTTTCAAAGTGTGATAACTTGTTCTTCACACGCCCCTTCAATTCATTGAGTCAAGATTTGGTAAAAGAGTTAAGATTTGAGAAATTATATTGTCTAAATATTGAGATTATGTACTTGTTATGAATTCTTTTGATATTTTATAACGTCTTATTGCATCATAATCTCTCAATATGGTATTAAGTTGTTGTTTTATACTTGATAGTATTAGTTTTAAATTTTCATGATTTTGCAAGAAATCTATGCATATGTTGGGTTGAGGTTGATTTTGAAGATTTGAGTAGAACATTGGAGTTAAGTATCTTGAGTTGATCAAATTGAGTATCAAGAGCATGTTGCATTGAGTCATATATGTTACGACACAAAAACATCTTCCTTGTATTACATGATGAGTCAATTTAAGTGAGTCTATGAGTTGAGTAAAGTTTGATGGAGTGCATTGCATGAATTATTGAGTTTCGCTTGAGTTGACTATTTGCATTGATGAGATGAGATAATGAGTACTTGAGATGAGATAACCCAGATGGGGTTAAGATTTGAGTTGATTGATTGAGCATTGAGGATTGAGGTGACTAATGATGTTGAGCATATTTTAGTCTTGGAGGAGTATTGAGCATCGAGTTGGGTGACTGAGGAGCACCCTAAAACTATATTGCCAGTGTAGGACAGTCGTTTTAGCATAATACTAGCTACTCTTGTCCCACAAGTGGACACCCCTTTATAGATCCATGAGGGAGACTTGATGCATCCTTTTCCGTGGCACGTTAAGGACGGGCGAGGCAACGATGCCATATTCATTGTCCATCATCTAATTATAGGTGGTGGGAGGTATGTCGGTTAAGAAAAACTCCAAGCAACATTGATTGAGCATGATATTTTAAAATGAGTCTATTTATCATATACATATTTTTAAAGCAGGATTTGCTTCAATTGTGCATACATTGAGTTGAGCATGAGTTTTTGAGTTGAGATGAATAAGTTGAGCCTTATTTTCTTGAGCCATTTTACATATCAGTATATTCCATTGTTAGGACCCGTATTTTGAAATTTTGGAATAATTGTGAAATTTGGACAAATATTGGAAATTTCGAACAATTCAGGA
>JAOTQR010094167.1:32508-74739 GCA_025774065.1 Solanum ossicruentum | reverse complement strand
TATGTCATATATATTTTGCAAGATGAATGATTTACAAGTATGTTATATTATGAGCATTGAGCATGCATGCCTTATTGAGATTTGTATCCATTGTTATTATTATACATTTTGACTATATTGGCTTATGTCTTGTTGCATTGCATCCTGCATACTTAGTATATTTAAATATATTAACTCAAACTCTATGCTTATATGATATTACCATGTACGGATCGAAGCTCCTTTCGATCATCCCCCACGTGGCTAGTTCGGTACTTTGGAGATAAGCATTGGTGTGTCCTTAAGTCTGAGAATGCTATCTACATTATTCTTGCTATTTTGAGACTTCTTTATGTTGAATACTTGTAATTGTGAGAGTGGACCTGTAAAGTGCCTTAGCCCTTGCTCCATTCCATGTTAGAGGTGTTGTTGGATATTATAATATTTTTACACTATGATCTTGACTCTTTTACGCTTTCATGAATATCAAGATTTCCCTTAGTCATGCTTCCCTTTTTATTGTATCTCTTGTTGTTGTTTAATTTGCTTCTGTGACTAAAGATGTGTGATTGATATGCTAAGAGGCTTGTTTGGGGTCTCTTCAGGTTTCCATCCACCACGTCACGTTAGGCCCTAGGTGCCACGACCCAAGCCTAGGGCCTAGACGTCATACGGCGAATGGGGAACCCGAAGGAACCCAAACAAGCCTTTTAACGTGTAATTACACATCCTTGGTCATGGAAGCATATAAAAGACAAATAGAATAGCATGGGGCATTGAGGCTAAGGGAAGGTTTTGCAACACATCAGCATTAAGAGACATGGAATCATAGCTCATATCATAAATACATAACTTGTCCAACAAACACCTCTAAATACATAGGTAGAGGGGGGCCAAGACAAAGTAACCGCGGTCACCCTCATAGTCAAATATAACATAAGATAGTGTCTCAATACATAGATAAGAGGAAAACATAAACCACAGTCCCTGAAATAGTGGACTCACTAACAAGCTTGGAATAGCACTGTCTAGCCACGTGGAAGAGGAGGATGATCAACTTGGGCACTGATTCCTACACAGTGATATCATATAGGCAAGTGTGTGAGTTAGTATGTTTGAATGTACTAAGTATGTGGGATGCAATGCAACAAGAGATACGCTTTATACTCAACATGCATAACAATAGGCAATAGGCATAATATAGCAAGATGACATGTATGATCGATGCATAAGTAAAACATACTTAAGAAACTCATGCTCATATAGGATATCATATGTGTTGAATAGACCAAGCTAGCTTTCCAATCTTGGTTGGTCGATGATGGTCACACCCCATCATCCTAGATGGTGTTGTATAAACCCCCACATGGTTGATGATGGTCACACCCCATCATCCTAGGTGGCAAAGTACAAACTCCTCACATGGTTGATGAGTACAAACCCCCAACTCTGTTGATGATAGTCATACCCCAATCATCCTAGGTGGCGAAGTACAAACCTCTCATATGGTTGATGAGTACAAACCCCCACCTCGATTGAGTATGGTCTAATACAACACTTTATACATAATTTATCATATATGTAAGCTCAATACTTCATCATATAGTCATTCATATCACATCTCAAGCTTTGGACCCTCAATTCCACAAGAAACCCTAGCCGACATATTATCAAACACTTGGGGTGTGTGTAACGGGGGTAAAAAACCATGAAATTAGAGATGAAATCATGAAAGAAAATCTATTGTAAAACCATCAATCAACACCTTGCAATACCCCCAATACATTCACATCAAAACCCCTCATCAAATCCAACATTAGATCCAAGATTTGAAGCTCAAAACATGCTAAAACAACCATACTTTCTTGAACAAAAATTACTGTGTAGTAAATTTCTCAATATACAAGACCCACATGAAAAATCAACTTTAAATAATGCATTATTAAGCAAAAGAGGGTTTAGACTCCATGGTGGAAGGAACCAATGGTTCAACACCACATACCTTAGCTTTGGGAAGTCCTTGATGAAGTTTGAAAATGGAGGCCTGAAGCTTGAAGAGAATCCTTAGCTTTGGATTAGGGTTTTGGGTCTTGAATTTGGGAGTGGAAATATAGCTAAGTGTTTTAGTAAGTGTTGAGAAATATTTTTGGGGATATGAGGGAGAAATTTGGCTGAGCATAGGTAAAAGTATGTTTGGAAAAACATAAGCCCAACACATAAAAAAATCTGGACGGACTAGAAAAAACTATGCAGAAAATACACGTCTCCGCATCACGTAGAGGACGTGGAGTCTCTTTGGAAATCGCACCAAATGAAATTTCATAATTTGATTACTTTGCCTTAAATTCGAGGTTAGACCCTTGCACCCTAATTTGGACCCCCTAAACAAGAATATTAAGTCGTATTATTGAAATAATGAATGTGTTTTTAGATATGCGAAAAATAAGATTCCGAGCACCTCCGAGGCACGTTTTTAGGCACTTTGTTTTTGGGGTCGTTTCAATATCTCCCCCTTAGGAATGTTCGTCCTCGAATATAAAAGAGACGTAGAAAACAAGAGTGATCATGAACGAATCAGTGCCAATAAGCATGCAACATAACATGTAAAACACTATTTTCAAAATCTCAACATAAGTGTGAAATCATCATAAGTTTACCAACTTAAATATGAATGCATATGAATGACATAGGGGCTGAAATATAAGACTTGAAGTCACATATGGAACTTATGATTAGTACCTTAGGCTTGAGTGGAATGGAAAAGATAAGGATACCGCTTTTGCATGTCTGCTTCGGCCTCCCAAGTAGCACTTTAGACTTGTTGGTTCCTCCAAAGGACTTAACGGATGCCACCTCTTTGTTCCTCAATCTCTTTACTTGCCTATCCAAGATCTGAACTGGAACCTCCTCATAAGTTATGTTATCCTCAACAACACCCATAATGTCAAGATACACAATGGCATTAGGATCACCAACACATTTTCTCAACATAGAGACACAGTATACTGGATGGACCAAATTCATTTCACTAGGAAACTTCAACTTATAAGATACCTTGCCAATCCTCTTAATCACCTCATAAGGAACAACATACCTTGGACTCAACTTTCCCTTTCTACCAAAATGGACTACACCTTTCGTTGGAGAAACCTTACGATACACCCTAATCATATCGGCGTAGGATTTTTGATGACTTTGGGCTGACCTCAACCTCTCCCTAATCATCTTAACTTTCTCAAGAGCTTCCATAACCTGATTTGGCCCCAATAAACTCACCTCTCCAACCTCAAATCAACCCACCGACAATCTAGAATGTCCCCCATGAAGAGCCTCAAATGAAGCCATAGCAATGCTAGAGTGATAGCTATTGTTGTAGGCAAACTCAATCAATGTAAGATGGTCATCCCAATTATCTTTAAGCTCCAAGACACAAGCCCTAAGAATATCCTCAAGTGTTTGAATCATCCTTTCGGCTTGGCCATTCATTTGAGGGTGGAAGGCCGTACTAAGGTGAATTTTTGTTCCAAGACCCCTTTGAAAAGATCTCCAAAAGTGTGAAGTAAATTGTGCACTACGATCCGATATAATGGAGAAGGGAACCCCATGCAACCTCACTAACTCATGGACGTACAAACTTGTACACTCTTCAACCCATATGTAGTCTCGACCAAAAGAAAGTGAACCGATTTCGTCATTCCACAAACCACAAATAATAGGGAATCAAAACCTTTTCAAGTCTTGGGCAACCCAACCACAAAATCCATATTAATTACCTCCCTCTTCCAAGTAGGAATATCTATGTCTTGGGTTAGGCCACCTGACCTTTGATGTTCAGCTTTGACTTGTTGGCAACTATGGCAACCAGAAACAAATTTGGCAATGTCCCTCTTCATGCCTCCCCACCAATACACATCCCTAAAGTCTCTATACATTTTGGTGGAATCGGGGTGGATATAATACAAGAACTTATGGGCTTCATTCTCTCCCTCAAACCATCAACATATGGCACACACAACCTACCTTGGTATCTAAGGGCACTAACTCTCCCTTAGGAGAAAACCTCTATCTTTCCCTCTTTCACCAAGGCCTTCAATTCAAGCAAGAAGGAGTCTACGTCTTGTTTTGCTATCACCTCATCAACCAAAGGAGATTTAGAGCCATCAACAATAACCACACCATTTCCCACATCTTCCAACCTCACCCTAATCTAGCCAATCTATGCACCTCCCTAGCCATCTCCCTATCACCACTATCCACATGAGCTATACTATCCATAGACACCCGACTCAAAGATTCCACCACAACATTTGCCTTACCGGGATGGTAATGCACACTCATGTCATAGTACTTAATAGGTTCTAGCCACCATCTTTCTCTCAAGTTAAGATATTTTTGTGTGAAGACATATTGAAGACTCTTATGATCGGTGAAGACATAAACATGCACTCTATACAAATAATGACACCAAATCAATAATGCAAACACCATGGTGGCCAATTCAAATATATTCGTCGTAAACATTATTTATTTGTCCAATGGGTAGGGTAGTTCGTTTCATGAACTTTGAGTTTCCTAGAAGCATAGGCTATGACCTTACCATTTTGCATCAGCAAACAACCAAAACAAACTCTAGATGCATCACAATACACAACAAAACCCTCAAACCCATCCGGTAGTGACAATATAGGAGCGAACAAAAGTCTACCTTTCACTGTTTGGAAACTTTTCGCATATTCATCGGTCCACACAAACTTAACCTTCTTTTGAGTCAATTTTGTCATAGGAGAAGCAATGGAGGAGAACCCATCCACAAACCTTCTATAGTAACCCGCAAGGTCCAAGAAACTCCTAATGTCCGATGGGGTCAATGGTCTAGGCCAATTCCTAATCACATCAATTTTCTTAGGATTCAATTTTATACCATCCCCTGACACCACATGATCCAAGAATGCAATCTCCTTCAATAAAATTCACACTTGTCATATTTAGCATACGATCTCTCCTCCCTCAATCTTGACAATACAACCCTCAAATGGCCCATATGCTCCATCCTACTATGTGAATAGATCAAAATATCATCAATGAATACCACAAAAAAGGAATCAAGGTAGAGCTTGAAGACCCAATTCATTAGGTCCATGAATATGACCGGTGCATTAGTCAATCCAAAGGACATCACAACAAATATATAATGCCCATATCTAGTCCGGAAGGCTGTCTTGGGATTATCACACTCTCTCACCCTCACTTGATGGTACCTGAACTAAAGGTTAATTTTAGAGAAAAAGCTAGCCCTTTGTAATTAGTCAAAGAAGTCATCAATCCTAGGAAGAGGATATCTATTCTTTATAGTGACCCTATTGAGTTGTCGGTAGTCAATGCACATTCGAAGTGACCCATCTTTCTTCTTTACAAACAACACCGGTGCACCCCATAGTCAATCCTTTTTCAACAAATATTTCAATTGCTCCTTTAACTCGTTCAACTCCGCCAGAGCCATACGGTATGGGGGAATGGAGATAGGTTGAGTGTCGGGAAGGAGATTTATGCTAAAATCTATATCTCTTTTGGGAGGGACACTGGGAAGGTCATTTGGGAAGAGATCAAGGAATTCACTTACAACCGAGACCAACTCAATTGAAGTGACTTTGGACTCCACAACTTTAACCCTCATAAGATGATACAAACACCCCTTGTAAATCAACCTACGGGCTTTAATACATGAAATGAACCTACCCCTTACTACCACATCATGACTTTCCTACTCAAGAATGGGTTCATCTGGGAATTGAAACTTGATCCTACGGGTTCTACAATCAATAGAAGCATAGTACGCATGCAACCAATCCATCCCAAGAATAACATCAAACTCAACCATATCTAATTCAACAAGATCACAAGGTAAGATTTTATACAAAATGCAAACTGGACAATTTCTATACACCCTCTAACAATAATAGATGCACTAATAGGAGTAGACACCTCCTACAACTCATGCAACAACTCCGACTCAACATAAAACATTTTAGCAACAAAGGGTATAACAAAGGAAAGGGTGGCACCCGGATCAATCAAAGCATATACATCAAGATCAAAGATTTTCACATACCGGTAACAACATCGGGGACCTCACCAACCCCTTGCCTCCCATGTGGAGCATAGAATTGATCATGCCTTAGGGCATTACATTGAAGACCATCTCTACCTATTGGAACCGCATTTGCACCTCGGGCTTTACCACAGTTTCTTGGTCAATCCACCCTTTTGTGACAAAGCTCTCCACAATCAAAGCATGCATTATAACCCTTCAAGCATGGGCCTCCGTGCTTTCTTCTGCATCTAGGACACACCTTTGTAAGAGCCACACCACCAACACCTTGAGACCTAGGGAAGTAATTGGCAAAACCCCTATTAGTAACATGAGAAGGCCCTTGGCCTTGGTGAAATCTAGCACCCTTTTGGAACTTGCCCTCAAATCGGGCCCTCTTGGCCTCATGGCCCCTCTTCTTCCTCAACTTTTCTTCTTCCATTTGCTTGCCATATATCATCAACCTAGACAAGTCCATGTTACCAATAAGCAAGGCGTACCGGCGTTCTTCACTTACCAAGTCAGAAACCACCATAACAAACTTATTCATCCTTGACCTAGAGTCGACCACCAAGCGAGGAGCATTCATTGAATGTTGATTAAATTTGAGGGTATACTTCCTCACACTCATAGAACCTTATTTCAGGTTCATAAACTCTACCAACTTTGCTTCCCTAAGCTCAAGAGGAAATAACCGATTAAGGAAGGCCAATTTGAATTCCTCCCAAAGCAGCACATAGCCATTATCCTAATTACCCTTCCGTTGATCAAACAAAATTTGGCCCACCCCTTTGAGTTCATCTACCACCAACTCTGCCTTGTCATTTGGCCTAACACCCATGATAGACAAGATTTTGTAGACCTCATCAATAAACTCTTGTGGATCTTCACCCACCTTTGATCCATCGAAAATCGGAGGATTCATCCTCATGAAGACCCTTTCCCTAGCACCCAAGGTAGTAGCATGAGTGGCTTAGGCCCCTTGTTGTACTTGGTTGGCCATTACTTGGGCAAGCTTAGTAATAGCATCCCAGAGCTTGCCATTGGTAGGTTGCTCCTTAGGAGTTTGGTCATACCTTCCTCTAATGTTTGGCATGATCTAGCATAGCAAAGAACAATCGTTAGGGAGGAAAACTTATCATAACTCTATCACACAACTTAGAACATGAAATGTCCAGTTATCATTTCTTAAGGAATTGAAGGTCTAATGCATATATTATGAGTTGAATGACTTTATGATGATGAAAGTATGTTGTATATATGTTAACTTCTTGATGAAAATCTATATGTTGTGAGTTGACCAAGCCTAGCTCTGGGGATTGTAGTCTCGGGTAACCACATCGAGGGGTTGGTACCTTGGCTACCTAGTACAATGAGTAGTAGGCCCATATAACTATATCGAGGGGTTGGTACCTTGGTTGTCTAGTTCTGACGGTAGTAGGCCCGTATAACTATATTGAGGGGTTGATACCTCATTAACCATATCGAGGGGTATAAACCTTGGTTGCCTAGTATGGGGAGTAGTAGGCCCATATAACCATATTGAGGGATTGGTACCTCATTAACCATGTTGAGGGGTTTGTATCTTGATTGCCTGTATTGATGGTCACTTGGCACATATGTATTATGTTCTATATAAGTATGATTTACTACATAGCATCTCACATGAATGCCACGTTATTATATGCTACTCATTGCGTATGCGTATGCATTTTTATTATGTTACTTATCTCTTGTTGCATTGCATCGTACATACTTAGTATATTCAAATGTACTAATGCATACTCTATGCCTACATGATATCACCATGTAGGAACCAGAGCCCCATATGATCATCTTCCTCCATGTGGCTAGTACAACTTCTCTGAAGCTCTTTGGTGAGTCCTCCATTTTGGGGATGATATTTATGATCTCATACTATGTTCCAAGATTATCTTCTTTTATGCATATGTTGACTGTGAGGGTAAGCCAGATAGCTTATCTTGTCCCCCGCTAAGTATCTAAGTTTTAGAGGTGTTGTTGGACATGTTTTGTATTTTTCTATGAGCTTTGGCTCTCTCTTGATTCTTGATGTTTATGAAATGGAAGTTTTCCCTTAGCCTCATTGTCCCTATTTACTATTTCTTGTTGTATTTTATTGCTTTCGCGACCAAGGATGTGCAATGATATGTTAAAAGGCTTTCTTGGGGTCCCTTTGGGTTCTCCATTGACCATGTTATGTATATGCCCTAGATTTGGGTCATGACAAACTTGGTATTAGAGAACTAGGTTGTTAATGGTCCTCCGCATCCAATATACTGCGTTGATTAGAGTCATGTTCATGGTTGTGTTGTGCACCATAACTATGAGCAAGAGGCTCTGAGGCATTTAGGAAATGTTTTGCTTCTTCTTTCGCTATGTCGTGCTATAGAAATTGATGTAAGGTTTTCCCCTTAATGATTAACCTTTGGTATGCAAGATCATGCCTAGCACGAGAGGAAGAAGAGCCTGTACACCCGAGGAGCAACTGGCTAATGGAGAGCTTCGGGATGCTCTCACTTTGCTTGCACAAGTTATGGCTAATTAAGCCAACCAAGGGGCTCAAGCCCCTCATGCTCCTACACTAGCTTTTTGGGTGAGAGACTTCATGAGGATGAGTCCCCCAAAATTCTATGGGTCAAAGGTGAATGAGGACCCTCAAGAGTTCATTGATGAGTCTACAAGATTTTGGCTATCATGGGTATGAGGTTGGAGGATAACGTAGAGTTGGCTGTCACGACCCAAGCCTAGGGCCTAGACGTAACAAGGCGAATAGGGAACTCGAAGGACCCCCAAACAAGCCTCTTAACTGATCATTGGTCATGAAAGCATATAAAAGACATAAAGAGTAAGAATAAGGGAAAAAGGGACTAAGGGGAAAGCTTGGATGACACTATAATCAAGAGACAAAGAGTCAAAGATCATAATATAGATACATAGCATGTCCAACAAACACCTCTATATAGATAAGAGCAGGGGCCAAGACAAAGCAACCAGGCTCACCCTTATAGTCAAAATAGAACATAAAGAAGAGTGTTTCAATGCATAGTAAGAGAAACATATATAAATATCCCCAGAATGGAGGACTCACCAAGTAGCTTGAGTAGTGCCAAACTAGCTATGTGGTGGAGGAGGATGATCAACTTGGGCACCAAGTCCTACATGGTGACAACATGTAGGCAAGAATATGCGTTAGTACATTTGAATGTACTAAGTATGTGGGATGCAATGAAACAAGACATAGACATCATAATCAAAATGCATAACAATAGGCAATAGGCATAATATAACAATATGACATGTATGATCAATGCTTAAGTAACTCATGCTTATATAGGATATCATATGTGTAGAAGAGACCAAGCTAGATTCCAAAGTACAAACCCCTTGGAAGGTTGATGATGATTCTACCCCATCATCCTGGTGGTGAGGTACAAACCCCTCACTAGATTGATTCGTAGAAAACCCCATCTAGGTTATCAAGGCACTAGCCCTTTGATTGGCTATCAATGTACTAACCCCACGACAAGGTTATCCAGGCTCTTAGTGCCCCCGGATGGGGCATGGCCTAATGCCACACTTTATGTAGAATATATCATCTGATCATCATAACATCAATAATATCATATCTCATGCTTTGGATCTTCAATTCCTCAAGAAACCACATTTGGACATTTTATCAAACACTTAGAGGGTGTGTAGTGCTAGTGTAAAATCACGCAATTCAAGAGTGAAATCATGCTAGTAAATTCAATGTAAAAGCTTCAATGGATACTTGGTAACATCCTCAAGCAATAAACATCAAAACCATCCACCAATCCTTTCAATATATCTTAGATTCATAGCTCAAAACATAGTAAAACTGCCATGATGTGATATGCTCAAACATAGTGTGTAGTGATTTTCATAATAATCAAGATCCATGAATAAATCACCTTTAAATCATGCAATTTGTATGAAAGGAAGCTTGAGCATCATAAGTGAAAGGAACCCATGAAAGAAACCCACATACCTTAGCTTGGGGTTAACTCTTAGTGAAAATTGAAAATGGAGGAATGAAGCTTGAAGGAAATCCTTAGATCCGGAAGAGGTTTTGAGAGTTGAATTTAGGAGTGAAAAATATGGGTAAGTATTTGAGTGAGTATTGGGGAGTATTTAGGATGATCTGAGGGTTAAATATGTCTAAGTATTGGTAAATACATGTTTGGAAACGCTTAGGACCATGACTTAAAAGTCTTGGACCGAGTTGAGAAAAAAAAACAGTTACAAAATAATACCCCTATGCGTCGTGGAAGCGACACACTTTGCTCTTTGGAAATTGACATTTGGGAATTTTGAATTTTGATACGGTTGTTCAAAAATCGGGGTTAGACCCTTTTTTCCCTAATTTTGACACCCTGAACAAGAATATGAAGTTGGATTTTTGAAATAGTGAATGGATTTTTAGGTATATGGAAATTACAATTCCGTGCACTTCTGAGGCACATTTTCGGGCACTTTTTAGGATCTTTTCAATATCTTCCCCTAGGGAACCTTCGTCCCCGAATGTAAAAGAAATGTACATGAAAAGGGTGATTATAAAAAAATTAGCCCCAACAAGAATGTAACATTAGATTTAAAGCACCATTTTCAAAATCTAAACATAAGTGTAAAATCATCATAAACTTACCAACTTAAACATAAATACATATGAATGACATAAAGGCTGAAATATAAGACTTGAAATCACATATGGGACTTAGAACTAGTATCTTATGCTTGCGTGGAGTGGAAAAGATAAGGATACTGCTTTTGCATGTCCGCTTCGGCCTCTCATGTACCACTTTCGACTTGTTGGTTTCTCCAAAGGACTTAATGGATGCCACCTCCTTGTTCCTCTATCTCTTCACTTGCCTATCCAAAATCTGAACCAGAATCTCCTCACAAGTCAAGTTATCCTCAAAAACCCTCACAACCGCAAGAGGCATAATAACATTAGGATCACCCAGACATTTCGTCAACATAGAGACATGGAACACCGAGTGAACCAAATCCATTTCAGTAGGCAACTTCAACTCATAAGATACCTTGCCAACCCTCCTTATGACCTTATAAAGACAACAATACCTTGGGACTAACATGCCCTTCTTACCAAAATGGACCATACCCTTCATGGGTGAAACCATCAAATAAACCCAATCACAAACTTGGAATTCAAGGTGCCTTCTCCTCACATCGGCATAGGACTTTTATCGACTTTGGGCTGTCTTTAACGTTTCTTTAATCATCCTAATCTTCTCAAGAGCCTCCATGACCATATTTGATCTAAACAAAGATATGTCACCAACCATAAACCACCCAACTGGTGATCTACAACGCCTACCATAAAGAGCCTCAAATGGCGCTATACCGATACTAGAATGATAGCTATTGTTGTAGGAAAACTCAATCAACGAAAGATGATCATCCCAACTACCTTAAAGTTCCAACATACATGCTCTAAGCATATCCTCAAGGGTTTGGATGGTCCTCTCAGATTAGCCATCCATTTGAGGGTGGAAGGCCGTAGAAAGTTTAACTCTAGTACCAAGACCCCTTTGGAAAGATCTCCAAAATTGTGAAGTGTAAATTGAGCCCCACGATCTGATATGATGCAAAAAAGAATCCAATGTGACCTTACAAGTAATGAATTTATAACCTTGCATAATTTTCAGCCCTAAATGTGGTCTTAACAGGTAGAAAGTGAGCCGATTTTGTCATCCTATGAAGTGTAAATTGTGCCCCACGATCTGATATGATGGAAAAAGGAACCCAATGTGACCTTACAAGTAATGAATGTATAATCTTGCATAATCTTCAGCCCTAAATGTGGTATTAACAGGTAGAAAATGAGCCGATTTTGTCATCCTATCAACCACAACCTAAATGGAATCAAAACCTTTTCTAGTCTTGGGAAATCCAACCACAAAATCCATATTTATCTCTTCCCATTTCCAAGTAAGAACCTCAATGTCTTGGGTTATGCCACCCGACCTTTTATGTTTGGCTTTGAATTGATGACAACTGTGGAAACCAAAAACGAATTTAGCAATGTCCCTCTTCATGCCTCCCCACCAATACACATCCCTCAGGTCCTTATATATTTTGGTAGAACCGGTGTAGATAGAATAAGAATAATTATGAGTCTTATCAAGGATTTTCTCCCTCAAACCAACAACACAAGGCACACAACCTACCTTGGTCCCTAAGGGCACCATCTCCCCCTTGGGAGAAAACCTCTATTTTGCCCTATTTCACCAAGGCCTTCAATTCAAGCAAGGAGGAGGCAAGATCTTGTTTTGCTATCGCCTCATCCACCAATGAAGATTTAGACCCATCAACAACAACAACACCGTCTTTACTAGCCTATTCCAATCTAACCCCCAATCTAGCCAATTGATGCACCTCACTAGCCATATCCTTATCAACACCATCAACATGCACTAGACTACCTATAGACACCCTACCCAAAGCATCCACCACATCATTTGCTTTACCCGAACGATAATGCACACTCATATCATTGTCTTTTGAAGAAGTACTAACGATCACTTTTTCCTCAAGTTGAGATCTTTTTGAGTGAAGAAATATTGGAAACTCTTATGATCGGTGGACACATCAAAATGAACCCGTACAAGTAGTGACGCCAAATCTTTAATGCAAACACAACAGCGACTAACTCTAGATCATGGGTAAGGTAGTTCCTTTTATTCACTTTGAGTTGCAGAGAAGCATAAGCTATCTCCTTACTATTTTGCATTAGCACACATCCCAAAGCAACTCTAGAATCATCGCAATACACAACAAATCCCTCAAGCCCATCTGGTACTGACAATATAAGAGCAGGTACAAACTTATATTCCATTGTTTAGAAGCTCCTCTCACACTCATCGGTTCGCACAAACTTATCCTTCTTTTGAGTCAATTTTGTCATAGGGAAAGAAACAAAAGAGAACCCATTCACAAATCTCCTATAGTATCCCGGTAAACCCAAGAAACTTCTAATGTCCACTGGGGTCAATAGTCTAGGTAAATTTCTAATCACATCGATCTTCTTAGGATCCACCTTAATACCATCTCCCGACACAACATGATCCATGAATACAACCTCCTTCAACCAAAATTCACACTTTTCATACTTGGCATACAATTTGTCCTACGTCAATCTTTGCAAAATAACCCTCAAATGACTTATATGCTCCTCCCTACAATGTGAATAGATTAAAATATCATCAATGAAGACCACAACAAAGGAATCAAGGTAGGGTTTGAAGACCCTATTCATGAGGTCCATGAAGATGGCCAGTGCATTGGTCAACCCAAAAGACATTACAAAAAACTCATAATGCTCATATCTAGTCTAGAAAGCCGCGTTGGGAATATCACACCCCCTCACCTTCACTTGATGATACTTGGATCGAAGATCAATCTTACAGAAATAGCTATCCCCTTGCAATTGGTCAGACAAATCATCAATTCTTTGAAGAGTATACCTATTCTTTATAGTGACCCTATTGAGTTGCCGGTAGTCAATTCACATCCTAATGGACCCATCTTTCTTTTTCAAAAACAACATTGGAGCACCCCAATGTGATTGGCTAGGTCTAATAATTCCCTCCTCCAACAAGTCACTCAATTTTTCCTTCAACTCCTTCAACTCCGTTGAGGCCATACAGTAAGGGGGAATAGAAATAGGTTGAGTATGAGGGAGGAGGTCTATGCCAAAGTTTATTTTCCTTTCGGGAGGAAGACTGGGAAGGTCATTTGGGAAGACATCAAGAAACTCACTTACAACTGGGACTGACTCTATGGAAAGGGCTTTAGACTCCACATCCCTAGCCTTCACAAGATGGTAAATACACCCATTAGAGGTCAACTTACGGGCTTTAATGCAAGAGATGAATCTACCCTTGACCACCACATCTTGACTTTCCTACTCAAGGATGGATTTATTTGGAAATTAGAATTTGGCCCTACAGGTTCTACAATCAATAGAAGTATAGTAGGCATATAACCAATCCATCCCAAGAATGACATCAAAATTAACCATGTCTAATTTAACAAGATCACAAGGCAACAATTTATGCAAAATGCAAATAGGACAACTTCTATAAACTTTCTTAGCAACAATAGATAGACCAATAAGAGTAGACACTTCATATAACTCATGCAATAGCTTGGGGTCAATAAGGAACTTTTGGGCAACAAAGGGGGTTACAAAGAAAAGGGTGACACCCGGATCAATCAAAGCATATACATCAAAGTCAAAGATTTTCAATATACTGATAATAATATCGGGAACCTTACAAACCCTTTACCTCCCATGTAGAGCATAAAACCAATTGTGCCTTGGTGCATAACCTTGATGACCAGCCCTATCCAATGGAAATGCATTTGCACCCCGGCCTTTGCTACGATTTCTTGGACAATCCATCTTTTTGTGACCAAGCTCCCCATGTTTAAAGCATGCACTAGAACTGTCCAAGCATGGTCCCCTATGACTCTTTCCACATTTAGGAAACACATCAATGGGATCCATATCACCAACACCTTGAGGCCTAGGGAAGTTATTGGCAAACCCTCTATTAGTAGCATGAGGGGATTCTTGGCCTTGATGGAACTGGCCACCCCTTTGGAACTTACCCCCGAAACGGGTCATCTTGGCCTTATGTCCCTCTTCTCTCCCTTAACTTTTCTTCTTCCATTTGTTTGGAATATGTCATCAATTGGGATGTCCATGTCACTAATTAGAAAAGTGGACCGGAATTCTTCAGTCACCAAGTCAGAGACCACCATGACGATCTTATTCATCCTAGATCTAGGATCGGCCACCAAATGAGTAGCATACTTTGAAAGTTAATTAAAATTGAGGGCATATTCCCTCACAGTCATTGACCATTGTCTCAAGTTCATGAATTCTACCAATTTATCCTCCCTAAGCTCGAGAGGGAAGAACCAATTAACGAAAGCCATTTTGAACTCCTCCCAAAGCACCACATTACCATTTCCCTTCTCTCTCTTCTATTGATCATACCATATTTGTGCTACCCATTTGAGTTGATATGCCACCAACTCCACCTTTTCATTCAGCCCAAGACCCATGATAGTCAAATCTTGTAGACCTCATCAATGAACTCTTGTGGATCTTCATCCCCCTTTGACCCATGGAACACTGGAGGATTCATCTTCATGAAGTCCTTTATCCTAGTTCCCGAGGTAGTAGCATGAGAGGCTTAGGCCCATTGTTTGACTTTATTGACCACAACTTGGGCAAGCATAGTGAGAGCATCCCGAAGCTTACCATTGGTAGATTGCTCCTCGGGATTTCGAGCCTTTCTTCCTCGAGTGTTAGGTATGATCTGGCATATCAAAGAACAATCTTGAAGGGAAAAACTTGCCACAACTCTATAGCATGACTTAGAACATGAAGAAGTGACATAATTTCTAATACGCCTCACAGCCTCCTATTCATAGTCATGACACGCTTCACAACCATGAACAGGACTCTAATCACCGTGATGTGTTGGAATCTGAGGATTTATCAACCTAGTGCTTTGATACCAAGTTTTTCACGACCAAAGCCTAGGACCTTGACATGACATGATGAATGGAGAATGCGAAGGAACCCAAACAACCCTCTTAACTTATCATTACATATCATTGGTCCTAGAATCTTGTAAAAGACACAAAGAGTAACAATATAGGCGAAAAGGACTAAGGAAAAAGCTTGCATATTATCGTAATCAATAGACAAAGAGTCAAAGCTCCTATCATAGGTACATAGCATGTCCAACAAATACCTCTACTACATAGATAAGGCTAGGGCCCAAGATAAAGCAACAGGGCTCACCCTTATAGTAAAAATAAAACATAAAGAAGAGTGTCTCAATACATAATAAGAGAAACATAGATAAACATCCCCGAAATGGAAAACACACCAACTAGTTTCAGTAGTACTGAACTAGCCAAGCCGAGGAGGAGGATAATTAACTTGGGCACTAAGTCCTATATGGTGACATCATGTTGGAAAGAGTATGCTTAGTAAGTTTGAATGTACTAAGTATGTGGGATGCAATGAACAAGACATGTGCATCATAATTAAAATGCATAAAGGTAGGCAATAGGCATAATATAATAATATAACATGTATGATCAATGCTTAAGTAACTCATACTTATATAGAATATCATATGTATAGAGGATACCAAGATAGATTCACAAAGTACAAGCCCCTGGTAGGTTGATGATGATGCCACTCCATCACCCTGGTGGTGAGGTGCAAACCCTTCACTAGGTTATCAAGGCACTAGCCCCTTGATTGGCTATCAAAGCACTAACCTCCTGACAAGGTTATCCAGGGTCTTAGTCCCCCTGAATTGGGCATGGTCTAACGTAACACTTTATATAGAATATATCACATGCATAAGCACTTTCAATAATCACAATATCAATCATATCATATGTCATGCTTTGAACCTTCAATTCCTCAAGAAACCACATTCGAGCATTTTATCAAACACTTACAGGCTGTATAGTGCTAGTGTAAAACTATGCAATTTAAGAGTGAAATCATGCTAGCAAATCCAATGTAAAAGCTTCAATAGATACTTGGTAAACCTTCAAGCAATGAACATCAAAACCATTTACCAATCCTTTCAATAGATCTTAGATTCATAGCTCAAAACATGGTAAAACAACCAAAATTTCATATGCTTGAACATTGTGTGTAATGATATTGATAATAATCAAGACCCATGAATAAATCACCTTTAAATCATACAATTTGTAATAAAAGGAAGCTTGTGCATCATGGATAAAAGGAGCCCATGAAAGAAACCCACATACCTTAGCTTTGGGGAAACTCTTGGTGAAAAATTAAAAATGGAGGCTTGAAGCTTGAATGAAATCCTTAGATTCGAAAGAGTTTTTAAGAGTTGAATTTAGGAGTGAAAAATATGGGTTAGTGTTTGACTAAGTCTTAGGGAATGTTTAGGATGATACGAGGGTAAAATTTGGCTAAGTATAGGTAAATGCTCATTTAGGAATACTTAGGTCCAAGGCTTAAAATTCTTGTAGAGGGTCAAAACTAGGGGACATAGGGTCTTGGGCCTAAGTGTCCCCAAAACTGAAAATGCCTATATTTAACCATTTTCGCCCTCATATCATTCTAAACATTCTTTAAAACTTATTCAAATACTTAGCCAATATTTCATCTCCTAAAATTCAAGTCCCAAACCTTCATTCGGATCTCAAGATTCTCCTTCAAGCTTCAAGTCTCCATCTTTGATCTTCATCAATTTCATCTCCAAAGCTAAGGTATGTGGGTTTTTTTTCATGGGTTCCTTTCACCCATGATATCCAAGCTTCCTTTTACACTAATTTGAATGATTTTAAGTTGATTTACAATTGGGTCCTTCTTATTATGAATATCACTGCACACTATGTTGAAGCTCATGAAATTGTGACTGTTTTGCTATGTTTTGAGTTATGAAATGAAGGTCTATTGTAATATTTCATGAAGGATTTTGATGTAATTTGCTTGAGGGTGTTACCAAGTATCTATTGAAGGTTTTACATTGAATTTTCTAGAATGATTTCACTCTTGATTTGCATGATTTGCACTAGCACCACACACCCTCTAAGTGTTTGATAAAATGTTCGGTTGTGGTTTCATGAGAAATTGAAGGTCCAGTGCATGTATTCTGAGATTAATGACTATGTGATATGGTATATGATAATGATATAGTGAAATGATGATGAAATGAATGCATGTGTATGGTTCTCTCCATATAACATTGGAATATGGACATGCCCTACCCGGGGTTTATGCACCGGACAACCTTGTTGGGGGTTTGTACCCATCAACCTATCAGGGGGGTTTGTAATCTGGCACCAAGGGTGGTAAAGTTCAAAGATACACCAACCTTGTTAGGGGTTTGTACCCATCAACCTATCTGGGGGTTTGTACTCTGGCACCAAGGGTGGTAGGGTGCGACAATCCACCAACCTATTGATGGGGTTTGTACCTCAATCACCAAGGGTTGTAGGGCATGAAAATCCACCAATAGTTAATGGTCTCTTCTTACACATATGTTCTATTCCATGTAAACATGTGTTACTTAAGCATTAATCATGCATGCTATATTTTTACTACATTATCTATTGCTTATCTCTATGCATTTTGATTATGATACATTTCTATTATCGCATTGCATCCTACATCCTTAGTATATTCAAACATACTAGTGCATACTTTATACCTACATGATGTCACCATGTAGGAACTGGTGCTCAAGTGGATCATCGTCCTCCTCCACGTGGCTATTGCGATACTACTCAAGCTAGTTGGTGAGTCCTCCACATCGGGGACCTTAGTCTAAGTTACTCTTATTATGTATTGAACATTCTTCTTTATTGTTTACTTTATTTATTAGGGTGAGTCCGATTGCTTTGTCTTCGCCCCCGTTCTATCTGTGTAGTAGAGGTATTGTAAGACATGCTATGTACCCATGATATGGGCTTTGACTCCTTCATCCCTTGATTATGACATTATGCAAGATTTCCTTTAGTACCATTGCTCTATTGGTACTTTCGTATATCATTTAAATGTTTTCGCCACCAATGATGTGTAATAATAAGATAGGAGGCTTGTTCGGAGTTCCTTCAGGTTCTTTATTCTCTGTGTCACATCTAGGCCCTAGGCTTGGATTGTGACCAACTTGGTATCGGAGCACTAGGTTGTTAGATCCTTGGATTCTAATACACCACGTTGATTAGAATCTTATTCATTGTTGTGTTGTGCACCACAACTATGAGTAGGAGGCTATGTGATATTTTAGGAATTGTTTCCCTTCTTCATGTTCTAAGTCATGCTATAGAGTTGAAGTAAGCTTTCCTCTCAGTATGATTGTTCTTTGCTTATGCTAGATCATGCCTAACATGAGATAAAGACGAGCCGACACGCTCGAGGAGCAACCGACCGATGGAGAGCTTAGGGATGCTCTCACCTTGCTTGCTTAAGTGGTGAATCAAGCCAACCAAGGGTCCCAAGCCCCTCATGCTCCTACATTGGTCTCTTAGGTGAGAGACTTCATAAGAATGAACCCCCCGTAATTTCATGGGTCAAAAGTGAGTGAGGACCCCCAAGAGTTCATTGATGAGGTCTATAAAATTTAGTCTATCATGGGTATTGGGACAAATGAAAAGGCGGAGTTGGAAGCATACCAACACAAAGGGATAGATCAAATATGGTACAACCAATAGAAGGAAGAGAAGGGAGTTGGCTACGTGGTGTTTGAGGAGTTCAAGGTGGCCTTCCTTAATCGGGTTTTCCCCTTGAACTTAGGGAAGCTAGGTTGGTGGAATTTATGAATTTGAGACAAGGGTACATGAGTGTGAGGAAGTATTCCCTCATGTTTACCCAACTTTCAAAATATGCTCCACATTTGGTGGCCGACTCAAGATCTAGGATGAACAAATTTATGATGGGTGCGTCTGACTTGGTTAGTGAAGACTATTAGTCCGCCATGTTGATAAGTCATATGGACTTGTCACGTTTGATAACCTTTGCTGAGAAAATAAAGGTGTAGAAGTTGAGGCAGAGGAGGGGCCGTGAGGTCAAGAAGGTTCGTTTTGAGGGCAAGTTCCTAAAGGGTTTCCGGATCCACCAAATCCAAGGGTCCTCTTATGCTTCCAAAAAGGGGTTTGAAATTGACTTCCCAAAGCCCCAATATATTAATGTTGTGGTTCAAAGTGATGTGTGTCCTAGGTGTGGTAAGAGGCATAAGGACCCATGCTTGAGAGATACTAATGCATGCTTTGGTTGTGGGGAAGTGGGTCACAAAAAGGTAGATTGCCCTCGTGACGCAACAAGGGAAAAGAGGTTTGTCCACATGGTATAATGTGGTTCCTTTTGGGAGAGGTGGCCGGCAAGATGGTGACTCAAGGCACAACCGATTTTATGCTTTGCATGGGAGGCAAGAGGTTGATGACGTCCCCGATGTTATCACCGGTATGTTGAAAATTTTTGACATTGATGTGCATACATTGATTGATCGGGTGCTACTCTTTTTTTTGTTACCCCCTTTGTTTCCCAAAAGATCCATGTTGGCCCTGAGTTAATGCATGAGTCATATGATGTGTCTTTTCTTGTTGGTGTATCTATTGTTGCTAGGAAGGTTTATGGAAGTTGTTCTATTGGCATTTTGCATAAAGTGTTGCTAGTGATCTTGTTGAGTTATATATGGTTGATTTTAATCTCATTCTTGAGATGGATTGGTTGCATGCTTACTATGTTTCTATTGATTATAGAACCCGTAGGGTCAAATTCCAATTTCTAAATGAACCCATCCTTGAGTGGTAAAGTCAAGATATGGTGGTGAAGGGTAGATTCATCTCTTGCAGTAAAGCTTGTAAGTTGGTCTCTAAGGGATGTCTTTACCATCTTGTGAGGGTTAGGGATGTGAAGTCTAAAGTCCTTCCTATAGAGTTGGTTTTGATTGTAAATGAGTTTCTTTATTCTTCCCAAATGACCTTCTAGATGTTCCTCACGAAAGGGAAATAGACTTTGGCATAGATCTACTCCCTGATACTCAACCCATCTCTATTTCCCCTTATCATATGGCCACGATGGAGTTGAAGGAACAATTAAGGGTCTTGATTGAGAAGGGATTTATTAGACCTAGCCAATCACCTTAGGATGCTCCAGTGTTGTTTGTGAAAAGAAGGATGGGTCCCTTAGGATGTGTATTGACTATTGATAACTCAATAGTGTCACCATCAAGAATAGGTATCCTCTTCCAAGGATTGATGATTTGTTTGACCAATTTCAAGGGGCTAGCTATTTCTCTATGATTGATCTTCAATTCAGGTATCATCAAGTGAAGGTAAGGGAGTGTAGCATTCCCAAGACGGCTTTCCGGACTAGATATAGGCATTATGAATTTGTTGTGATGTCTTTTAGGTTGACCAATGCATCGACCATCTTTTGGACCTAATGAATAGGATCTTGAAGCCCTACCTTGATTCCTTTATTGTGGTCTTCACTGATGATATTTTGATCTATTCTCGTGGTGAGGAGGAGCATAGGGTTGATTTGAGGGTTGTGTTGCAAAGATTGATGGATAAGCAGTTGTATGCTAAATATAAAAAGTGTGAATTTTGGTTGAGGGAGGTTGCCTTCCTAGGACATGTGGTGTCGGGGGATGGTATTAAGGTGGATCCAAAGAAAAGTGATGTGATTAGAAATTGGCCTAGACTATTGACCTCGCCAGACATTAGAAGTTTCTTGGGTTTAGCGGGCTATTATTGAAGGCTTGTGAATGGGTTCTCTTCTATTGCTTCTCTAATGATAAAATTGACTCAAAAGAAGGTTAAATTTGTATGGACCGAAGAATGCGAGAGGAGCTTCCAAACATTGAAAGATAAGATTGTGTCTGCTCCTATATTGTCACTACCGGATGGGCTTGAGGGATTTGTCGTGTATTATGATGCTTCCCAGGTTGGTTTGGGTTGTGTGTTGAGTCAAAATGGTAATGTCATAGCCTATCCTTTCTGACAACTCAAAGTACATAACAAGAACTACCCTACCCATGATCTAGAGTTAGCCGCCATGGTGTTTGTATTAAAGATTTGGCATTACTACTTGTATGGGGTGCATGTAGATGTGTTCACCGATCATAAGATCCTCAAATATGTATTTATTCAAAAGGATCTCAACCTGAGACAAAGGAGAAGGTTAGAACTTCTTAAGGACTATGATATAAGTATGCATTATCATCCGGGTAAGGCAATTGTGGTGGCGGATTCCTTGAATAGGGTGTCCACGGATAGCCTAGCTCATATTGATGGTAGTGAGAAGAAGATAGCAAAGGAGGTGCATCGGTTGGCTAGATTTGGAGTTAGGTTGGAAGAGGATGGTAATAGTGGTATGGTTGTTGTGGATGGCTCTAAGTCTTCTTTGATTGATGAGATGATGGCATAACAAGATCTTGATCACTCCTTGTTAGAATTGAAAGCCTTGGTGAAAGAGGGCATGGTGGAGGTTTTCTCCAAGGGGGGAGATGGCGCCCTTAGGTACCAAGGTAGGATGTGTGTACCATGTACTGATGGTTTTATGGAAAGGATCGTTGATGAGGTCCATAACTCTTCTTATTCTATCCACCTAGTTCCACCAAAATGTATAGAGACTTGAGGGATATGTATTGGTGGAGAGGCATGAAAAGGGACATTACCAAATTCATTTCCAGTTGTCATACTTGTTAACAAGTCAATGTCGAACATCAAAAGCTATGTGGCCTAGCCCAAGACATTGAGGTTCCTACTTGGAAATGGGAAGAGATAAATATGGATTTTGTGGTTGGGTTGCCCAAGACTAGAAAAGGTTCTGATTCCATTTGGGTGGAATGACAAAATGAGTTCACTTTCTACAGGTTAAGACCGTATTTGGGGCTGAAGATTATGCAAGGTTATACATTCATTTCTTGGTAAGGTTGCACGGGGTTCCTTTGTCCATTATATTGGATCATGGGGCACAATTACTACATATTATTGGAGATCTTTCCAAAGGGTCTTGGTACTAGAGCTAAGCTTTCTACGGCCTTCTACCCTCAAACGAATGGCCAAGCCGAGAGGACCATCCAAACCCTTGAGCATATGCTTAGAGCATGTGTATTAGAGCTTAAAGGTATTTGGGATGATCATCTTACGTTGATTGAGTTTGCCTACTACAATAGCTACCATTCTAGCATTGGTATGAGTCCTTTTGAGGCTCTCTATAGGAGACATTATAGATCATCGGTCGGATGGTTTGTGGTTGGTGAGAAAGATTTGTTTAGACCAGATCTAGTTATGAAGGATCTTGAGAAGGTTAGGATGATTAGAGAAAGGTTGAAGATGGACCAAAGTTGTCAAAAATCGTACGTCGATATGACAAGAAAAGACCTTGAATTCAAAGTAAGTGATTGGGTCTACCTAAAGGTTTCACCCATGAAGGTTTTTGTCCATTTTGGTATGAAGGAAAATTTGATCCCAAGATATGTTGGTCCTTATGAGGTCAAGATGAGGGTTGGCAAGGTAGCTTACGAGTTGAGGTTGCCTAGTGAGATGGAATTGGTTCATCTGGTGTTTCATATGTCCATGTTGAGGAAATGTGTAGGTGATCTTAATACCATTGTGCCTTTTGATGTAATGGGTGTAGTTGACGATAATTTGAGATATGAAGAGGTTCCAATTCATATTTTGGATAGGCATGTAAAGAGGTTGAGAAACAAAGAGGTGGCTTCCATTAAAGTCCTATGGAGGAATCAACGAGTTGAGAGTGCTACTTGGGAGGCCAAAGCGAACATACGAAAGCGATATCCTTACCTTTTCCACTACACTCAAGCCTAAGACATTGATCTAAGTCCTTCATTTGATCACAAGTCTTAAGTTCAGCCTCATTTCATTGCATATGTTCATGTTTAAATTGACAAGTTCATGATTATTTTTCATTTATGATGTGATTTTTGAAATGATGTTTAAGTGCATTCTTACATGTCTAAGTGGGCTGAAAATGTCATGTTTGTAACTCTCATATACGTTTCTTTGACATTCGGGGATGAATGTTCCAAAGGGGGAGATATTGAAATGACCCCAAAAGAAATAATGCCCGAAAATGTGCCTCAAAAGTGCACAAATCGTAATTTCCATATATCTCAAAATCTGTGTGTGATATCGAAAACTGACTTCATATTCTTGTTCATGGGTCAAAACTAGGGGTAAAATTATCTAAGCATGATTTTAGAGAAACCGTATCAAAATTCCCCAATGTCAATTTCCAGAGAGCTATTCACGCCCCTGGCGCGACGTGCCAAGGGCGCGCAGATGAAGAAAATGTACTTTTGTGTCCTGTCCACGATGCGAACACTCATGTTTTTCTGCCCAACTATTTTCTTGCAGTACAAGACTTTAAAGTCTTGGGCCTAAGTGTCCCCAAATAGGAAAATGCCTATACTTAACCATTTTCACCCTCATATCATTCTAAACATACCCCAAATACTCATTCAAACACTTAGCCAATGTTTCGTCTCCTAAATTCAAGTCCCAAACCCTCATCCGGATCTCAAGATTCTCTCCTTCAAGCTTCACGTCTCCATCTCCTATGTTCATCAATTTCATCTCCAAAGCTAAGATATGCTAGTTTCTTTCATGGGTTCCTTTCACCTATGATATCCAAGCTTCCGTTTACTCTAATTTGTATGATTTTAAGTTGATTTATAGTTGGGTCCATCTTATTATGAAAATCACTGCACATTATGTTGAAGCTCATGAAATTGTGACTGTTTTGCTATGTTTTAAGTTACGAAACCATGGTCTATTGTAAGATTTGGTGAGTGCTTTGATGTAATTTGCTTGAGTGTGTTACCAAGTACCTATTTAATGTTTTACATTTAATTTTCTAACATGATTTCACTCTTGATTTGCATAGTTTTACACTAGCACTACACACCCTCTAAGTGTTTGATAAAATATCTGATTGTGGTTTCTTGAGGAATTAAAGGTCCAATGCATATCTTATGAGATAAATGACTATATGATGATGGTATATGACAATGATATGATGAAACGATGATGAAATAAATGCATGTATGTGGTTCTCTCTATGTAATGTTGGAATGTGACTATGCCCTACCCGGGTATTATGCACCCGATAACCTTGTTAGGGGTTTGTACCCATCATCTTATCGGAGGATTTGTAATCTGGCACCAAGCGTCATAGGGTGTGACAATCCACCAACCTCTTTGGGGGCTTGTACCTATCAACATATCGGGGGTTTGTACTCCGGCACGAAGGTGGTAGGGTGCAATGATCCATCAATCTATTAACAGAGTTTGTACCTCAATCACCAAGGGTGGTAAGGTATGATGATCCACCAATAGTTAATGATCTGTTCTTACACATATGTTCTATTCGAAGTAAGCATGTTTTACTTAAACATTAATCATGCATGTCATATTGCTACTATGTTACTTATTGTTTATCACTAAGAATTTTGATTATCCTTTTAATTGTTGCATTGCATCCTATATACTTAGTACATTCAAACATAATAACGCATACTCTATGCCTACATGATGTCACCCTATAGGAATCGGTGCTCAAGTTGGTGATTCTCCTTCTCCACGTGGCTAGTCTAGTACTATTCAAGCTAGCCGGTGAGTCCTCCACTTTAGGGACCTTCGTCTAAGTTTCTCTTATTATGTATTGAAATATTCTTCTTTATTTTTTACTTTAGCTATGAAGGTGAGTCCAGTTGCGTTGTCTTGGCCCTTGCTCTATCTATGTAGTAGAGGTGTTGTTTGGACATGCTATGTACCTATGATATGAGCTTTGAGTCTTTTGTCCCTTGATTATGATGTTATGCATGCTTTCCCTTAGTCCTATTGCCCTATTTCTACTTTTGTGTATCATTTAAATGCTTCCGCGACCAATGATGTGTAATGATAAGACAAGAGGCTTGTTTGGGGTTCCTTTGGGTTTCTCATACGCCATGTCATGTATAGGCCCTTGTCTTGGATCGTGACAATTATGTTGGGGGGTATGAAATGGTGATTGTTTTAGCATGTTTTGAACTATGAATCTAGTACCTAATATGAGATTTGATGAAGGATTTTAATGTATATTTCTTGAGGGTGTTATCATGTATCTATTGATGGTTTTACACCGACTTTTCTAACATGATTTCACTCTTAAATTGCATGATTTTACATTAGCACTACACACTCGCCAAGTATTTGGTGAAATGTCCAGTTATGATTTCTTGAGGAATCGAAGGTCCAATGCATGTCTTATGAGTTGAATGACTTTATGATGATGAAAGTATGTTGTATATATGTCAACTTCTTGATGAATTTCTATAGTATTGTGAGTTGACCAAGCCTAGCTCAGGGGGTTGTAGGCTCGGGTAACAACCTCGAGGGGGTGGTTCCTACGTTGCCTAGTACGGGGAGTAGTAGGCCTGTATAACTATATCGAGGGGTTAGTACCTTGGTTGCCTAGTATGGGGGTAGTAGGCCCATATAACCATATTGAGGGGTTGGTATCTCATTAACCATATCAAGGGGTTTGCACCTTGGTTGCCTAGTACAGGGGTAGTCGACCCGTATAACCATATTGAGGGGTTGGTACCTCATTAACCATATTGAGGGGTTTGTACCTTGATTGCCTATATTTATGGTCATTTTCCACACATGTAGTATGTTCTATATAAGCAAGATTTACTACATAGCTTCTCACATGCATACCATATTGTTCTATGTTACTCATTGCCTGTGCTTATACATTTCGATTATATTACTTATCTCTTTTTGCATTGCTTCCTACATACTTAGTATATTCAAATGTACTATCGCATACTCTATAACTACATGATGTCACCATATAGTAACCAGAGCCCCAATTGATCATCTTCCTCCACGTGGCTAGTATGACTTCTCACAAGCTCTTTGGTGAGTCCTCCATTTCGGGAACGATGTTTATGATCTCATACTATGTTCCAAGACTATCTTCTTTTGTATATATGTTGACTATGAGGGTGAGCCCAGTAAGTTGTCTTGGCCCTCGCTAAGTATCTAAGTTTTAGAGGTATTGTTGGACATGTTTTGTACTATTCTATGAGCTTTGTCTCTCTCTTGATTCTTGATGTTTATGATATGGAAGTTGCCCCTTAGCCTCATTGTCCCAATTTATTATCTATTTGCTATCTCTTATTGCTTGAGTCCTGACAATTAATTAGCAAGATTAGTTTTTGTTTTTTTAACAGAGATGTAGCTTTTCTTTTAGTTCAAGAATACTTACCTCAGACTTATCATCAACCTCAAGATATGAACCCTTAGCAGCCATAAATACAGTTTCATCTACATCTTCAGTATCTAACTCCAATCGTAGCATACTCCTCTTTCTTCTTTTGCTTAGCAGCTTTTTCTTTCCTTTATTTCTAAGTTCTTCCCTTTTTGCACACAATTTACTATTGTGGACACTGGTTAATATGATAACCCATTGTTGCACATTTGTAGCATCAAGATTAATTCTTGTCATCAAACCATTTCCTGCTTCCTAAGTCTTCAGACCACTTTCAGCTACCTTTTTCTCTCGTCTTTCCCTTTCCCTTTCCTGAGAAACTTCTTGAAATTCTAAGCTAAAAAGGCTATTTGATTCTTATCTAGATATGATCCTTCATCATCAGAAGCAACCTTTAATGCTAGTGATTTCTCGGCCGCTGCTACTTCTTTCTTTTTATCTTCCATTTTCATTTCATATGTCCTGAGATTTCCAAGTAGTTCAGTTTGAGTCATGGTTTCAATATCCTTAGTTTCCCTGATGGCAGTGGCCTTCATATCTCACTTGTCTTTAGTTAAAATTCTCAGAACCTTGTCTACTTGTTCCTTGAGTACCTTTCCCAAAGATGCCAGTTTATTGATGAGCAATGTGAGCCTTGCCATCATATCCTGCACAGACTCATTTTCCTTCATCTTGTAAGTTTCATATTCAGTAAACAACATGGCAACCCTGAACTTGCTAACCTAAGTAGTTCCTTCATGTGCAATAGTCAGAGCATCCCAAATTTGTCTGGCAGTAGTATAGTTTTATATACTGTTATAGTCATCGGGTCCCAATCCACAGACTAAAATGTTTTTGGCCTGAGCATTTTTCCTCAGTGCCACAAGGTCATCAACAGTCCCTTCTTTCATTAGGAACTTGTTGACCTTCCACAACTTTCATGGGAATGTAAGTCCAACAGTGATCCTATCCCAAAGTTCATAACCCTCTCCTCAGATGAATTCTTCCATTTTAGCTTTCCACCAGCCGAAGTGAGTTCCATTGAAGAGTGGTGGTCTCACAGACGATTATCCTTCTCCATGTCCAAGAGGTGGAACAATGTTCATCATGCTCAAAAACCATGATCTATACCCCTACAGGAATTTTTTCCAACTTCATTAAATCAATATGAGCCTCAACAAAAAGATTACAAAATCCTAGTAATCTAAGACACAACAAACTTCAAATGAAACCTAACTACGCACAAACCTTCCAAGGCTTATGTTACCTAAGTCTTTGAGTTTCCCTCAACTTGAAGACTATACCTAATCTCAATTTATAGATTACTGAGCTAAGTAGAACAACATAACTCAACAAGAGAGAATTGAACAACTTCCTAGATGTAGACTCAAACAATGAAACAAATCTCCTAAAGGATTCTCAAGACTCTAAACTTTACCGAATCTTTTTTGATTTTTGTCTTGATAATGAGTTATGAATCTTTTCTTGCCTTTCAAACCAAGTTGCTGAGGAGTTCTTCTTCAGTTCAATCTGCTCATTTCCTGCCTTATGTGTCAATAGAGTTCTTCTTTGCTTGAAACTCCTTCACACCAACTCTTTTGATAACCTGTAATGTCTGGACTGACTTCCTACTTTAGTATTGCGACTTTATCTCCAAGGATTCTATCCATTCCATATCTTGTGGCATCTTGTCTTTTCCTCTCTAAGATAATGCAATGAGTGGCCGGATTTATCAACGTGTTTCATGGTCCTATGTCCTTCATAAAAACTCCATTAGACTCAATATTATTTTAAATATGTGTTTTGAACCTCATTATACACATGCAATGCACGTATTGAGAGTCCAGTTTTATTGAAAAAGTATAAGTATCTGTAAGCAATCTATAAAAAAATTCATAAATATGACCTCCATTGATCGGTAAATTTAAAATTATTTTTAGTTTTCACAATATCGACTTCTTAAGGATTGTATTCATTATATAATTTTATTACAATTAATAAAATTCTACCTCAATAGATCAGTATATTTTAATGATTATTTTTGTTAAACAATATCAACTTCTCAAATTCGGTAGTTTTTAAATATTTATTTTAACATTAATTGATAAAATCAACCTCAAGATGTCAATATTATCAAGTCTACCACGTATATTAGTAAAAGTGATTTGGTTTTAACAATACCGACTTTTGGAGTTTTGTATCTTATTAAAAAAATAACACCACCAACTTTCGGAGGTCGATAAAATTTTAGATGATATTTGTATGCACCCACCCTCATACAAATAAGTTCCCTCATTTCTTAGAAAAAGCCCTAGACTTAAGGAACTGAAGCCTTCTTTTGTTCTATGCTCTAGACTTTGTCTACTCCCTTCTTGGCTCAGCGCTCCTCTTCTCTCAACGCAAGAGCTCCAATAAACTCGATTTTCAACTTTTAGGTATGAACTGAAGCCTTTACTCCATTTGATTTACCTTGAAATTGAAGTTGGTTTTCTTTTCCTTGATAAAAGAAATTGGTTTCTTTTCTGGGGTCACGTATGTACGTGAATGTTTCTTGTTAAACCGAATGAAAACAAAGGAGCTATTCAGCAACAGTACTTAAAATAATGATATAGTAACCCTTTCAAGCAATGGAGGTGAAGAATTAAAAAATGAACCATCTTTTTATTAACAAAATGGTAGAGAGGGGGAGAGAGCGAGAGTGTGCATGTTTCCCTCTCTACAACCTCATTACAATTTAGTGATGAATCCAGTTAATGCATTTGGTTTTCTTTGTTAATATTTTGTGGTATCTACTTTATTTGATGGAATTTATGTAGGACATTGATGTATGGTTAAAAAGGGTTATGGAATTTGGCTGGTAAAAATGTAGTCTTTATTTTGTGTTGCAAAATTGCTGGACTTAAAAGGGTATTTGCATGTTAAAATATCTACTCACATTTATTTCCTTAATCATTAGGTATTGATCTGTGTATATATTTTCTGAAATATGAAAAGGAATTTAAATTAATGAAGAATTTATTCATTGAGTTAGAGTGATGTAGCAGATGCACACAACCCTTGTGGAGGGTAGAAGGAAAAATCTTAATGACTAATTAAGTGGTTCACATGTAGATATCATAATCGAAGAGATCTGCTGCCCGAAGTAATTACTTTTCTTAAGTCACTTAAGACACATAGAGAATTGTGGAGCTGGAGAATTCATTTTTTTTTCAGTTCAATCCCAACTGCAAGTCTGAAATTCTTAGATTGGTTCCTGTAGTTGTTGTCTGAAACTCTGTACTTCGAATTATTACAAAGAATAATTTCTTGTAACATTGGAACTTCTGTACACTGTTTTCCCAGATAAATTCACGGTCCTTTAGTGGTTGATTAGGAATGCACCCAATTATATATAACAATTAGTAGGACCTTTTAACAACAAAATTGAACCTCTTTCCAATTTTCAAGGGCGAACTTGAACCTTTGCCTGAATCAAATTAATATTCCAAACTACCTTCAAGTTACCAGGATAATCACATAAATTCATTCAACAAGGTAATCAACTCAAGATTCTCAGTTTCAGTGAATATATATATTTGTTTAAGTCAATAAAAAGCAAAATTTATACCTTTTAATAGAGGGGCCAAATTCTTAGTGTTCGTGTAATAAATAGTTAATTATTATCTAGACACCCGAAAGAGGCAAAGGAAAGCCAGTGTCACGACCCAAACCTAGGGTCTAGATGTGGCATAGTGAATGGGAACTTGAGGGGATCCAAACAAGCCACTTAGCATATCAATCACACATCCTTGGTCACGGAAGCAAGTAAACAATAATAAGAGACATAATATGAAAAGGGAAGTAGGACAAAGGAAAATCTTGATATTCATAAAAGCATAAAGAGTCAAGCTCATAGTATAAGTACATCATAGTATCCAACAACAACTCTAACTTGGAATGGAGCACGGGGCCAAGATACTTTCTAGACTTACCCTCATAATAGCAGGCGTTCAACAAAATAAAGTCTCAAAATAGTAAGAGTAATGTAGATAGTTTCCTCAGACTTGAGGACTCACTAACGCTTATCTCCATCACGTGGAGGATGATCAAAAGGTGCTCCGATCCCTATATAATAATATCATGTAAGTATAGAGTATGCATTAGTAAGTTTGAAGTACTAAGTATGCGGGATGCAATGCAACAAGACATAAGCCAATAGAGTCAAAATAAATAATCATAAGCAATAGATATATAATCTCAATATGGCATGCATGATTAATGCTCATAATAAAAAATGCTTGTAAATTGTTCTTCTTGCACAATATATATAGCATACATATGTGTGAGAAATGACCTTTACCAACATAGAACAAGTAGCTACAACTTGTTATCCAAGGCATAATACCCCCTCGGTAAGGTAGACTGGCACGACACCCTCAGCTAGGTGTGGTCTACTTGCCAAGGAAAACAAAACATGATAATATGACTAGATGGATCCACCAGTATATCAAGGTAATAATCATAATCCTATGGTGGCACATATTTTAGAGACAAAAAACTTTATATAAGGAAACCTTGAGTCGAGCCCCCATCTTAAGCTTCAATCAGTGCTAAGTCAAATCCCACAAAATACTTGAAATGACCATAACTTATATAACTTGTAAGAAGTATAGAAACATGACATGAGTAGCTCTTAAAACATGCTTGACCTCTAGTAGTGAGCCTAACTTGAACATGAGAGTAGATCATAATCATACATGAACCCTTGCTTTAACTTGAATGACTCACAAGAGGTAAAAATTTTGAAATAGAGCTTAACTTGATACTTGTAAAATCATAGATACTTTTCATGATTTTAATACACACTTGAAAGCCCTTAATCATTATACACCCACTTGACTTGTAAATCATGAAATAGATCATCAACAACTTGAGAATTCTTGACTTGATATTTTATCAAACTCTTGGTAGGTTCATGATACTAGTTAAAAATCATGCAATTCAAGAGTGAAATATGATGAGAAAACTTAATACGAATCAACCTTCCAACATGTAGTAAAACCCTCATATAGGGTACCTTGAAATCCATCATCAAAACTCATAAAAGATCATAGCTTCATAGCTCAATACATGCATAGTCTCAATAGATAAAGATAAACTCATAGTGTAAACTTAAAATAGATACTCATGCATAATCAACAATACTTTGATAAAATCCGAACATAATTCATGCGCATATTTCATAATTAGAGATACTCATAAGTAATACAACTTGAAATCATGCAGTTTTCATAAAAGAAACATTGTGTTCCATGGGTGGAAGGACCTAATGGATGAAACCCACATATCTCAAACTTGAGTTTTCTTGAGATGAGCTTGAAAGAAACTTAGAGCTTAAAGTGAATCCTTGAGTTCCAAAGTTAAGCTAGAAATCCTTGAATTTGGTAGGAGATACTTCGTTAAGTCTTAGAAAGATTTTGTGAGGGTTTTGAGTGATGTAGAGTTGATAAATAACTAAGTATGAGTGATTCCATATTTTAGTGGGCATGGGGCTATGACCTCAATGCCCTTGGGCGCATAGGAAAAACAAAGGATAAAGTTGTACTAGTCCGTGTCTGGTATGTGATGCAAACTAAATGCGAAGGAAGAAATAACACTGCTCGTGCCCTTGGTACATCGCTGCCAGGGTGCGGATGCTCTCTAGAATTCAAAAATTAGAGAAAATTATTTTTCGCTATGGGTCACCTAAACTCCAGGACATACCCATTTCCTACTTAATTTTCCCCTTGATCGAGAATATAAAGTTAGATTTTTGATATCACACACGAATTTTGAGGTATATAGAAGTTACAATTATGGGCATTCTGAAGCATATTTGGCATTTCAACCAGCATACTTGTAAAACTTGTGTTCTATTTGGGATTAGTTATAACAACAACAACAACAACATACCCAATAAAATTTTACAAGGTCTAAGAAGGGGTAAAATGTATGCATACCTTACCACTACCTCATTGAGATAGAGAGGTTATTTTTGATTGACTCTCAACTCAAAAATATCATCCCCCAAAAAATGATATAGGATTTGTTGTAGGTTAGAACTAATATGGGCAAAATTGTTGGAATTTTCTGAAAGAACATGCAAGCTAAAAATATATATATATATACCGAAGGACAAACTTCAAATATATACTATGTTTCTTTATTCTCTATTCCTAAAAGAGTTGAAAAAGAGAATGGACAAGGAGAGGAGTGACTTTTAATGGAATGGGAACAGAAAGGAAACACCTATAATTTGGTGAAACGAGAGATCACCTTCATGGTCATATGAATTGGGAATCTAGAAGTACATTAAGGAGTTGTGAAGAATATTGTAAGGTTTTGATTTTTTGGTGGAATGAATGATAGGATTACTAGGACAAAATGCAGTCAACACCAAAGTTATATACATCTGCACTAGCTTCTATGGGCGATCTTTAACTTCAGGCGTAAATTGTGACCTGCAAAAAATATTTGAGGTGTAGTTTAATAAATAATTAGTAATAGCTCAAGTGGAAAACTCATAAAATAAATAGTTTAGGTAGAAAACTCGCACAACAAATGGAACATATATGAAACTTGAAAAAAGGGGATATTTTCAGTTGAGTTTTTGACTAATAACTTTTTCTGAAATATAATTTGTTAAAGAGTGTTTTCTTACATTGTTCCTACTGATTTTTTGTTTCGATAAAGCTTTTCAAATCCAAAATTATATATCCTCGCATTTAGATCACATGTAAAAGAAGCCATCTTAAACAAAAAATAAATGCCTAACAATAGAACACATGTCTCTAACTCCTCCATGATGCTTTGCTCTTATCTCTTTTCTAATTTTTGATGCAAAATTTTAACATATACTTTCTTAAATTTCATATGCAGTAAATGCGTTGTAAGTGCAAGGATACAATTCAATCAATGGTTCTAATATTCAAAATCATTGAGCCCACTGTTGCTAGCCCCTTTATCTCTAGCCTAAATTAAAAGAAGTAGAGGTATTATTTCTGCACAATCTTAATCTTAATTATTATATACTAGATTATATTTGTGATTTAAGACACTTGTATGTGCTAAGGGTTTGCTTGGTTTTTTTAGAGTCTACTTTAGTAGTAATGTTTATTTAGCATAAGTGTTGACACAAGTTGATCTTATTAATGATAAAATTGAATTTCTTGCAAGATCAATTTGTGTCCACCTATTGTTAACACTAGCTGATCCAATTGATGAAAAAATTGATTTTTTTGCAAGATTGATTTATGCTCGTCTAGTGTTCAAATTTGTTGATCCTATTTTCAACAAAATCTATTTTCTTGCAAGATCAATTTGTATCCAGTTAGTGTCAACATTTTTCCTTAGTTTGGTGATAATGTTTAATAACCCATATTAAGATGAGAAGTCCCACATTGGAAAAACACCAGAGAGATGCTATGTATATAAGTAAACGTATTTTACCTAGTAGTGATACATTTTAAAGCTATGCAGGCGTAAGCACAAAGCGAAAAATATCACTAGCGGGCTGGGCCATTACATGATATTTGTTTAGCATATGTGATAATACTTAGCTTTTATTTGATGATAATGTCTTAGGAAGTAGTTTGGAATTGATTTAGAACGAATGTGCAATTAATGTGGTTTAGCAAAGACACTTGATCCTATTATAACTTCACCTGTGAAAATGTGAGAATTAGTTCATAACAAAATATAGTTATTGTCTTGTAACAGACTTTATTTAGTTGTTAGAATTAGTGTCACGACCAAATTCTAGGTCCTAGACATGATCGGAGAATGGGGAACTCGAAGGAACCCCAAACAAGTCTCAAAGCATATCATTACACATCCTTGGTCGCGGTACCCATTAAAATGACAATAAAAGATAAGGATAAACAAGGGGAAATTGGGACTAAGGGAACCTCTTTCGTATCATAAGCAACAAGAGTTAATAGAGTCAAGGCTCATAACATAGATACACTATATATCCAACAACACCTTTACTACACAAAGATAAGAGCATGGGAAAAAATAAAGCAACTGGGCTCACCCTCATAGTTAAAACATAATCAAAAGAGAGAAAGTCTTAATACACAGCAAGAGATAATAAGTAACATCCCTGGAATGGAGGACTCACCAACAAGCTTGAGGGGAGTCCTACTAACCACGTGGAGGATGCTCGAGTGGGGCCCGATTCCTACATGGTGACATCATGTAGGCATAGAGTATGCGTTAGAACATTTGAATGTACTAAGTATGTGGGATGCAATGCTAGCAAGGGATAGCTAACATAATCAAAATGCATAATTATAAGTAAAGGATTAGTATAACGTAAATATGGCATGCATGCTCAATGCTTAAGGTAAAACATATTAGTAAATCATGATCAAGGAATAAAAACTCAATATGGGAAATGCACCCAAACCCCTTTGTAAAAACCTTCATGAAAATGGGTCAAATGGACCCCACTCACCTTATGGTATAATCTTTTTGGAGAGTGTGATCAATGCCCTACCATATGACATAGTCTTTTTGGTAGGTAGTATAAGATGTCCCCTAGTTTACAATATTATCTTTTTGGTAGGAAACTTGATTAATTCTAGTTCATGGCATTGCCACTTCAATAGAATGTCCACTCCTTACGATATGAACTTTCTGGTCGGAGCCTTTAGTTTTTCTACCTTACGACATGTCCTTTTTGGTGGAATGTCCATACCTTACGATATAATCTTTTCGGTAGGCACAATCAATGCTTCTACCTTATGCCATGACCTTTTCAATAGAATGTCCACACTTTATGATATGATCTTTTTGGTGGGAACCTTTAGTCTTTCTACCTTACGGCATAGCCTTTTCGGTAGGATGACCATACCTTATGACATAATCTTTTTGGTAGGCAAAATAAGCTATTTTACCTTATGACATAACCTTTTCAATAGAATGACCACACCTTACGATATGATCTTTACAGTGGGAACCTCTAGTCTTTCTATACGACATAGCCTTTTAGGTGGGATGTCCATACCTTACGATATAATCTTTTCGGTAGGCACAATTAGTTATTCTACCATACAACATGGCTTTTTCAATAGAATGTCCACACCTTGTGATATGATCTTTTTGGTGGGAACCTTTAGTCTTTCTACCTCACAACATAGCCTTTTCGATGGAATGTCCATACCTTATGATATAATATTTTCAGAGGCACAATTAGTTATTCTACCTTACGGCATGGCCTTTTCAATAGAATGTCCACACCTTACGATATGATCATTTCGGTGGGAACCTTTAGCCTTTCTACCATATGGCATAGCCGTTTTGGTGGGATATCCATACCTTATGATATAATTTTTTTGGTAGGCACAATTAGTTATTCTACCTTATTGCATGGCCTTTTCAATAGAATTTCTATACCTTACAATATGCTCTTTTCAATGGGAACTTTTAGTCTTTCTACCTTACGACATAGCCCTTTCGGTGGGATGTCCATACCTTACAAAATAATCTTTTTGGTAGGTACAATTACTTATTCTGCATTATGGTGTGGCTGTTTTCGTGGGATGTACACACCTTATGACATAATTTTTTTGGTTGGCACAATTAGTTATTCTACGTTATGGCATGGACTTTTCAATAGAATGTACACACCTTATGATATGATATTTTTGGTGGGAAACTTTAGTCTTTCTACCTTACAGCATAGCCTTTTCGGTATGATGTCCATACCTTACAATATAATCTTTTAAGTAGGCACAATTAGCTATTTTGCCTTACAGCATGGCCTTTTTCAATAGAATGTCCACACTTTATGATATGATCTTTTCGGTGGGAACCTTTAGTCTTTCTACCTGACGATATGAATATTTTAGTGGGATGTCCATAACTTGCGATATAAGCTTTTTGGTAGGCATAATTAGCTATTGTACCATACAACATGGCCTTTTCAATAGAATGGCCACACCTTATGATAGGATCATTTTGGTGGGAACATTTGGTCTTTCTACATTACGACATAGCCTTTTTGGTGGGATGTCCATACCGTATGATATAATCTTTTTGGTAGGAACAATTAGTTATTGTACCTTACGGCCATTCAACAGAATGTCCACACCTTACGATATGGTCTTTACAATGGGAACCTTTAGTATTTCTACCTTACGACATAGCCTTTTTGGTGGGATGTCCATACCTTACGATATAATCTTTTTTGTAAGCACAATTAGCTATTCTACCTTACGACATGGCCTTTTCAATAGATGTCCATGCTTTACAATATGATCTTTTTGGTGGGCACAATTAGCTATTCTACCATATACCATAGCCTTTTCAATAGAATGTCCACGCCCTACGATACGATCTTTTCAGTGGGAACCTTTAGTCTTTCTACATTACGACATAGCCTTTTTGGTGGGATTTACAAACCTTACGATATAATCTTTTCAGAAGGCACAATTAGCTATTTTATCATACAACATGGATTTTTCAATAGAATGTCCACACCTTGTGATATGATCTTTTTGGTGGGAACCTTTAGTCTTTCTACCTTACGACATAGCCTTTTCGGTGGGATATCTATATTGTATGATATAATCTTTTCGGTAGGCACAATTAGTCATTCTACCTTACGGCATGATCTTTTCAATAGAATGTCCTCACCATACAATATGATCATTTCGGTGGGAACCTTTATTCTTTCTAATTTACGGCATAGCCTTTTCAATGGGATGTCTATACCTTATGATATAATCTTTTTGGTAGGTACAATTAGTTATTCTACCTTATTGCATGGCCTTTTCAATAGGATTTCCATACCTTATGATATGATCTTTTCGGTGGGAACATTTAGTCTTTCTACCTTACGGCATAGCCTTTTCTGTGGGATGTCCATACCTTATGATATAATCTTTTCAGTAGGAACAATTAGAAATTCTACCTTACGGCATGGCCTTTTTAATAGAATGTCCACACTTTATGATATGATCTTTTCGGTGGGAACCTTTAGTCTTTCCACCTTACGACATGGCCATTTTGTTGGGATACCTACACCTTATGATATAATCTTTCCGGTAGGCACAATTAATTATTCTAAGTTACGATATGGCCTTTTCAATAAAATGTCCGCACCGTATGATATAATCTTTTCGGTGGGAACTATTGGTCTTTCTGCCTTACGATATGACCTTTTCGCTGGAATGTCCATAAGTTACGATATAATCTTTTCAGTATGCACAATTAGCTATTCTACCTTATGACATGACCTTTTCAATAGAATGTCCACATTTTACGATATGATGTTTTAGGTGAGAACCTTTAGTCTTTCTACTTTACGATATGGCCATTTCCGTGGGATGTCCATACCTTAAGATATAATCTTTTTGATAGGCAGAATTAGCTATTCTACATTATGGCATGGCCTTTTCAATAGAATGACCATACATTACGATATGATCTTTTCGGTGGGAACATTTAGTCTGTCTACCTTATGACATGGCAATTTCGGTAGGATGTCCAGACCTTACGATATAATATTTTCGGTAGTCACAATTAGCTAATCTACCATACAACATGGCCTTTTCAATAGATTGTCCACACTTTATGATATGATCTTTTCGGTGGGAACCTTTGGTCTTTCTACATTATGACATGGCCTTTTCTGTGGGATTTCCATACCGTATGATATAATCTTTTTGGTAGGCACAATTAGTATTCTACCTTACGGCATGACCTTTTCAACAGAATGTCCACACCTTACGATATGATCTTTTCGGTGGGAACCTTTAGTCTATCGACCTTAAGGCATAGCCTTTTCAGTGGGATGTCCCTACCTTAGGATATAATCTTTTCAGTAAGCATAATTAACTATTCTACCTTATGGCATGGCCTTTTTAATAGAATGTCCACACATTATGATATGGTCTTTTCGGTGGGAACCTTTAGTCTTTCTTCCTGACGACATGGCCATTTCCATGGGATATCCATACCTTACGATATAACTTTTTTCGGTATGCACAATTAGTTCCAATATAACCTTCCCTTGCCCTGGTTTGGTTGATTATATGAGATTACATCAATCGAATCTTGTTTATTAATCTCTTTTCCTATTCATTACTACCTTGGTCCAGTCGATAACATAAGACGGGTTTTGTTGTTGGCAACCATCAAAAAACATGAAAAATGAAGAGACTTAATTAATACATGTATGAACACTTTCCAAGAATTATGAATTATCTTGTTTTACTTTGCTAGTTCTTTAAGGTTCTCACAACCCTAGTTGTGGATTTAGCTACTCATGCTATGTGTAGATGTAAGAATTATTGATTCAAGAAACATAATTGAACAGTTACACAATAGAATTAAGAACAAGCAAATCCAACTTCAATAAGAATACCAAGCTTAAAATGAAATTAAAACAAAAGTGTTTTTAAAGACTCTCCAATATGACCTCACTATTTTCTCTCTCTAATTAATAAGTTCTCTGAGTACTAGGTGAAAACAATTAAAAAATTAACCTAAAATCCCTATTTATAATAAGTAAAATACATGCCCTAAATAAAATAGGATAATTGGTCGGCATGCCCTATGAAAGGGGTTTACGGCTATTACATTCAACGACCCATAAATGAGGTCATGTACAAAGCTACCAGAAATTGGGACTTTAAGTCTATACCTCTCCACGACTTGTAAAGTGGTTTACCACATGTAAAGGGGTTTCTTCGGATAAATCTTCAGAAAATCCCAATCTTTGATCCTTAGGGCATGAACTATCTTATACGACTCGTAAAACATTCCATGGCTCATCTGCATGTTCGTAGAACTAACTTTAGAAAATCAGCCTCTCATCAGAATTATTTACGAAACTACTTTACGACCCGTAAAGGGTCTCGTATAGCAGCAAAATTCAGCAACTTCTGCAGTTCTTCCCCAAAATCAAGGAAGAACCTGTAATCCTGCAAATATAACACTAAGACACATATAAACAACTAACATTGCATTGAGAACACGTAAATTTTAAGTTTTAAGCATCAAAAGTACTGTATTTTGATAGTACATCACTCACACTGTAGGGATGTTTTAAGGACTTAGGACTTCCATCTCATCATCAACATACAACAAGCACAGAAGGGAATAAAAGGACTAAGGGAAGTCTTTCATAATGCATAGCCATAATAGGAGTCAAGCTCAATATAAATAATTTCATGTCTAATAACACCTCTAATATAAACGAAACGGGGGCCAAGATATCTCCCGATCGTACCCTCAACAGATAAGTACCCAAAAATAGTCAAGTCTTAACAAAAGCATGAAAGTAAGCTGGATGTTATCCCCAGAGTGGAGGACTCACCAATAGCAATCTTCAAATGATCTGGATAGTCACGTGGAGGAGGAGGATGAATAGGGGCTCCGGTCCCTACATGGTTAGATTTAGGAAAAAGAAATATGCGTTAATATTTAGAATGTACTAAGTATGCGGGGTGCAATGCAAGAAGGGAGCATAATCCATGAGTAAATAACATTCATTTTATAATGAATGGATATAAGCTCATTATGACATGAATGATCAATGTTTTAACCAATAAGTGCATGAAGAATAATTAAATCATGTGACTATCATACATAGGTGGGAAGGGACCATAACCAAAAATAAGACCAAGTGAGCTACTACTTGGAATCCCATTGTTCACTCTACATTGAAAAAAGAGTGGTCTACTTTGCCAAGGTAAACCATCCACTCACCTTACGATATAACCTTTTCGGAGAGTGTTAACAAATAACCCTACCTTACACCATGACCTTTTCAGAGGGTATCACAAGATGTCCTACCTTAGAGCATAGCCTTTTTGGTAGGTGTCAGAAGATATATTTACCTTACGGCATGGACTTTTTGGTAGTTATTAAGATATGTCTTACTTTATGATACAATCTTTTCAAAAGGGATTACAATGTAATCTACCTTACGATCTGACCTTTTCATTAGATATAACACAGTACATTATGATGGAACATAGTTATGGGACAATGGCTACAATACACGGTCTGCTCGGCGCTAGGTCAACAATCACACAAAATACTCAATTCATATGCATTTTCATAACTTACACAATTTCATAACTCATGGTAGCATCATAAGAGTAGCTCATCTAACCATCACATCATAATATCAAGAAAGGTTTTCATATTAGTCACACACATGTAACATTCTCTTGAGCTCATAGTATGCATAATAGCCATTTAACATTTATAATATTTGTAATTCACTTGTCTTACAATAAGACTCTCGTCAACATAGGATCTAGTCAAATACTTTAATAAAAACATGGTGGGTAATATACACATAAGCTTGAAATCATGCAATTCAAGAGTATAGAATATGAGAGGAGTAAAATCAACTCATTTTAAAGTCACTCAAATCAACCCACCAAAATTGTAGTAAAACCCTCATTTTGGATATTATGAAATCCAAGTAAAATCCACAAGTTCTTTCATGGTTTTCATAGTGTCATAGAGTACATAACTTCAATATCATAAAATCCTTCACAATAACAAACCCAAATGGTATTTAGTAATAATAAAATCATTACTTGAAGAGTTCAAACTTAAATCATGATTACAATCCATAATAAGAATTACCCATAAAGCATTCAACCTTAAAATCATGATATTTGAAAAAGAAAGATAGATTGGCTTCATGGGCGGAAGAATCCCCATGAATGAAGCCCACATACCTTTAACTTAAGACTTTCTTGAAGAAAACTTGAGGAAGACTTGAGGCTTGAATTGGTCAAATTAAATCCAATGCAAGTTCTAGAGATTTTTGAAATTTCATGAGATAGTTGATGAGGTTTTTGGGAGGATCTGAGAGATGTTTGTAAGCTTTAGGGCCGAAAAAATGTCTAAGGAATAAGATCTCCTGTCTACATAGGCATTGGGTTATTACCCAATTTACCTCAAGTGAAAACAGAAAATTAAGGAACCTGTTGAATTAGTCCGCGATAAGTCCGTGATGTAGACTTGCAACGAACTGGTATATTTTCGTGCGAAGTTCAACTTTTCCCCTATTTTAGCCCAGCAATGGGTTTAGGCCCTTTTTGCACTAGTGCAAGCAGTCTATGTCCCTTTCTGGTTTAACCCCCATAGCAAAAAATAATATTTCGTTACAGATCATCTAAAAAACAAAGACCACCCCTGTCCTTTACAATTCTAACCCCCCCCCCCACCCCGCCCCACCCCCCACACCACCCCACAACACATACCCAAGTCAAAACGAAGTAAAACAAAGAACAAAAACACACGAACACGAACCCCACCC